>SJYC01018532.1:0-42837 GCA_006408675.1 Madoqua kirkii
CCCACTAGTGAACACTTTATGAATCCATAAGAAACTTATGAGGTAGATGCTTAACTGCTCTAAGAAACTTTCTCTCTTAGAAGAACTGAATTAATTAAATATCAGCTGTAAAACCCAACTCTCTCTTATCTGTGGTGATTATGAAAAAGAATCTTAAAAGTCCCTTTTAACCTGGGATTCTGAGATTCTATGAATGTGCCATGTTCAGGAAAATATCTGATCTTCAACTTTTTCAAGAATGTTCATCTTTCCTTGAGAGATTCTTAAAATCACTAAGGCCACTTTAATCATGAGTCTTGATTTCGCCCTTATACCAGGTCCTATTGCTATCAAGCAGAAGACAGACTATAAGAGGAGAGTGAATCCATCTTTTGGTGATAAATTGTAAATGGAGCAGAAATCCCACTAAAAAAAATTTTTTTTTGGTTGTTGTTCACTGTGAGGAATTTTCCCATGAAAATAGAATGGGATATAATAAGCAATAGGTTTAATATATATTAAAAAATACTGTCTAAGAATTGTCCTTTTAAAAAATCATTTCAGTAAATAATGTTTGAGTTGTGGTTCAGCAAATGTTTATTGGGTACTTTGCATAGTCAAAGCTCCCTGATTTGCTGAGAGTAATAAAATAATAAACATGACATAGTCCCTACTCTGAAAGCCTATAGCTTAGCTCAGGGTTTTTCAATACGAACACTATTGGTATTTTAGCATGAGTTATGGTAAAGAGAAATAAATGAACAAAAAATGCTCCTCCAGTAGTAAATGTGATCATGTACTAGAACAGCAGCCTCACGATTGGGAGTAGTAGGAAAATAGAAACTCTTAGTAAGACTGTAGAAGTTTTTTAAAGCAAGGAGCCTGAGCTTAAAAAAAAAACAACAACTGATTTGTCATTAACTTATTTTTTAAGGGAAGGTAAGTCATTAAGGATTCTTGATTTTCCAAGCAAAGGAAGGACCTATTTATAGGGGTGACTGGAGGAAGATCAATTTGGCAGTGATATGCAAGACGCAAGAAGGAAGAAGCAAGCATCTGAAATGCAAGGTAAGCACCGTTGCATTTAGACAGAGAAGTGACAGGTCTTGGTTTTTGGTTGCCTGCTCTAGAATTGTGAAGCACAGTAGAGTAGAAAGTGATATTAGGAACAACTGGGGGAAACACAGTTGCCAGTATCTCAACCGTGTTAATTTCATCCTAACCATACTGGACACTAATTATTACTTATTAGCTCATGTGCCAGGGGCTTCCCTGATGGTACAAGGGTAAAGAATTTGCTGCCAAACAGGAGATTGAGGTTCAATTCCTGGGTTGGAAGGATCCCTTAGAGAAAGAAATGGTAACCCATTCCAGTCTTCTTCCCTGGGAAAGACAGAGGAGCCTGGCAGGCTACAGTCCATGGGGTCACAAAGAGTAGGGCATGACTTAGCAACTCAACAGCGACAGCAAACAGTTCATATGCCTGCATACTCTACTCACTAGGTAGTGAATTCCTTGAGGGCACAGAATGGCATACAGTAGCTTAAGACAGTTCATTCACTCATAAATGAATGAAGAAAACAATGAAACAAAAAAGAGAAAGAAAAAATAGTGACTATTTCAAAGGATTGTGAGGATCACATGAGAAATCCATCCCAAGCACTTAGTATTGTCTAGCATTGAGCAAATGTTTAATAAATATTAGCTATTATTATCATCATCAGCAGCATCGTTTTAGTACTCAAAAGAATAAAATCATTCCCCAAAAGAAAAGGCAGTTCTTCACAAAGTTAGCAAATACACCATTGTTCTTCAATATTATGCCAAACTCTCAGCTCGCTTCTATGACTTATGAGAGTTTGAGCATAAATTAAATGATTGAACATATGTTTGCATTCATGTTCCCAGAAGTAGGTTATAAGTACATCAATCATGACAAATTTCCAGGCTCATTTTTGTGCAACCTGTCATGCAATTTAAAGCAATGGCTGGGATTCCATTAGAAGAATGGGACAGCTCTCCAGCCTCCATTTTTGCACAGGTTATTGGAACAGCTGTTATGAGGCCCTTCTTCAAAAGACCTGCAGTGACTCCCTGTGTGTGATTGTCTTTATCAAAGGAAAAAGAAAATTAAGGGCACTGAATAACATTGTCTGTAGATATTCTGAGCTCCCTCTTTCCTGTAAGCTCACATTTAAGAACTGGATCCAGTTTGGAGGGCCTGGGGAACAGTTAGACTCTAAACTCTTGGGTATGTGATAGAGCAACCCAGGCTTGAACCTTAACTCCATCACTTATTGGTAGAATGGCTTCTGAAAGCTCTTTGGTTCAAGTCTCAGGTTTCTGAGTTATAAATGAAGCTAATAAAAATCACCACTGTAATTGTGAATTTTAGATGAAATAAGATACTTAGCATAATACCTAATAAGCTTAGTGCTCAACACAGGGGAAATTATTACTATTACTTATCCATGTGTCCTCTAGCCAGCTACGTATGCATTGATGCAATTATCTTTACCGAGAGTGAGTGCCTTTTTTAATGGAAGTTTATCCCAGTTTTGGGAGACATACATTTGCTTTTTTACTGTACTGATTAGACTGTACTACTTTATAGGATCTATAGTATATTTCAAAGACATACACAGAATTAATAGCTGTTGATAGAATTGATAAGCATTACTTCTCTTCTACTAATTCTATTCTAGTGCTTTTGAAACTGAGGCAGTTTTATCCTGGTGAGGGTAGAGGTGAGGATGTGGATTGTGAAATGGACCATACTTAAAGACACAAGATAAATGTGGTAAAGTCTCCTTGAGTAATAGTTTTCCTTGAAGGTATTTGAAGAAAAAAGTTATCTTTTATTCATTTGAAAACTATTCGTCAAGTATTGTGCTGGGCATAAAAGAGACATGGTTCCTACCCTGAAGTGGCACACTATCTCTTGTGGGAAATAAACACTGTATGTAATGATGGGGTAACGTGTGTTTACAAATTGGGATATGTAGAGAAATGTGATGTGCTTTAAGGGAAACTAAATGGATCTGATTTAGAGTGTAGGCATGATGGCAGGAAAGAAGTCCTCACCAAGGAGGTAATCTAACCTCCAAGTAATCACCAAAGTATCTTCATCCGGAAGCAAATAAATACATTTCTTATGAGGTAAAAGTTTAACTTTACCTGAATTTTAAGATAACATACAAAGAAGTATTGTACTTGTCATGGGCTGTCTTATCAGGATGCAGGGGTATCATCCCCATGCTTTAGGGAAAAAAAAAGCTGTCTGCTTGGTAAGAGAATTCTCAGACCCTTTGCCAGTTTAAGGGAGCATTCCTAATTCCTGTCAGCAGTAATATCCTTCTTTGTGGTCTGGACACCAGGACTAGAGTCTCTGGCTTATTTTATGCTTTTAATACATGACAACTCTATTCACACATCCACTTATAATTCAAACACTGGATGTTGGTCTTGCTTTCCTTAAACTGATGCTTTTATTTTAGAATTTAATTCATATATATATATATATATATATATTGCACTTATGTAATTACATAATTTAAAATATATGGTTAAGAAAGAACATAAAGAATCAGTTATTAGATAAAAAATCCTACTGTACATTTCTCATATTATCAAATTTAACATTTTTTATGTTAAAGACTAACTCTGAAGTTTACAGTAAAAAGTGAAATTTTGTTATATTTTCCAACAATAGAAAACTTTACATTTTCCCTTCCTTAATTTTAAAAGTAATAAATATTCTTTTCTAGAATTCAAAGCATACAGATAATTAGAAAAAGGAACATAAACCTAATTGAATTAGGCAGAGATAAACTGCTCCATTTTGGTATGTTTTTCCTAGACTTTCCCTCTGAGTATTCATGACATAGCATCCAAAATGATCTTTAAAAATGCAAATAATTTCCTGTCATTCATCTCTTTAATCCAACAGTTCCCATTACAGAGTATAAATCCTAAACTCCTTACAATGGCTTTCAAAGATCCACATCACTTGGCTCCTCCTATCTCCCAACCCACATTTTCCACCATCCATATCTCCACCCATCTCCCCCCATTTTGTTACCATCTTTCTGCCCCTCTAGCTCTTCTGCACACCTGTAAAGCTTTCTCTCTCTCTCTCTCTTTTTTTATTTGGCTAATCATCTGTCTGGGCTATGTTCTCCCAGAATTGACATTGTTGTTGCTGCTGCTGCTAAGTCGCTTTGTGTCCAACTCTGTGTGACCCCATAGACGGCAGCCCACCAGGCTCCTCTGTCCCTGGGATTCTCCAGGCAAGAATACTGGAGTGGGTTGCCATTTCCTTCTCCAAAGCATGCATGCATGCTAAGTCAGTTCAGTCATGTCTGACTGTGTGGGACCCCATGGACAGCACCCCACCAGGCTCTTCTGTCCACAGAAGTTTCCAGACAAGAATGCTGGAGTGGGTTGCCATTCCTTCTCCAGAACTGACATTGCTGCTGCTGCTAAGTCGCTTCAGTCATGTCCAACTCTGTGCGACCCCATAGACAGCAACCCACCAGGTTCCCCCGTCCCTGGGAGTCTCCAGGCAAGAACACGAGTGGGTTGCCGTTTCCTTCTCCAATGCATGAAAGTGAAAAGTGAAAGAGAACTCACTCAGTTGTGTCTGACTCTTAGCAACACCATGGACTGTAGGCTACCAGGCTCCTCCACCTATGGGAGTTTCCAGGCAAGAGTACTGGAGTGGGTTGCCATTGGCTTCTCCGAGAATTGACATTAACCAGTCCTAGTTGCAATTCTTTGTTCCCTAAGTGGCCTTTTTTTGATAACTTATCTAAACTAATTCATACTCTCTTACCTGGCCACTTTCCCTCATATTCCGCATTGCTTTTTTTTTTTTTATAGCACATACTACTACCTGAATTTACAGAATATGTTATTGACCTTATACTTGTCTTTTCCTCCCACCTGATGGCAAGCTCCATGTAGGTTTGACTTTGTATTTCCAAATTGCTAGAATAGTGCTAGCACATAGTAGGTGGTCAATATATATATTTAAATTATTTCAATAAATGTATTTACTAACACACACATACAAACACATACCATATCATACCACATGTATGGTCTGTACCCTTCTTTAAAACCTAAACACTAAGTCATAAACATTCCTCCATACTTATTATTAGGTAAGAGGCATCATTATCTTAATGCCTGCATATCCCATAGGAGGGCTGCATAACTGACTTAACCAATCCCCTGTTATTGGAAGGTTGTCTTTTTTTCTTTTTTGGTTGGTTGCTATTAGCAAGGAGGCTTATCTGAATGACCTTGCACATACATCTTTGCAACGTATTTACTTCTCTAGCATGAATTCCAAGGAGTGGAATTTCTGAGTCAAAAGGTTAAAAAAAAAAAAAAAACAAAACGTTTGATGCTCAGGCTTCCCTGGTGGCTAAGATGGTAAAGAGTCTGCCTGCAGTGCAGGAGACGCAAGTTCAATCCCTGGGTCAGGAAGATCCCCTGGAGAAGGAAATGGCAACCCACTCCAGTATTCTTGACTGGAAAATCCGATGGACAGAGGAGCCTGGCAGGTTAGAGTCCATGGGATCTAGAAGAGCTGGACATGACTGAGTGACTTCACTTTGGTGTTTGTGATGTATATCATCAATGAGCCCCCCAGAAACTTGATATTAATTGGTATTTCCCACTGAAAGTACCCATTTCTCTGCACAGCTACAGCAATACTTGTTTGCGTTATTAATGATTTCAGTGAATTATGGATTTTGTCTGTCTTTTGAGGGGTACAGAAACATGTTGCTTACCTAGGGGGCCCAGCTAACTGTCAACTTTCATAGTCCAGCTTGACTATCAAGAGAGTGACCTCATACAATAATAAGGTCTCAATTTATTTGTGAATGATTCCTCCCTGAAGAAATCTGACTGAGAGGGCTGTCACAGAACAAAGAGAATGGCATAGTGAAGGGACTAAGGCCCAAACAAAACCAAAACCACTATGCTGGAGTCCCTAGTGTGCACTGATTATCTCCTGGAGGCCTCCAGTGCATAGTATGCGGCTACTGCTCATGGATTGCTCAGGCTTAGCTAACCTGGTGTGGAAAATCTTGCTATTTCTGAACAGAACAAGCACTTATGCTGTCCTTCTGAAATTCTGTGTCCCTATGGATTGTAAACTCAATCCGTTTACATTCATGGGAATAAATGGGAAGAGGGGTTAACACTAATGTGGGTATAAAGAGGAACTCCACAATGGCTCTTCATTTTAAATCAAAGGGGAAATCAGATTTTAAAATGATATTTATAAGCAACTTTCAAGACATTTATACATCTGTATACCTTTTGGGTGCTAGCTCTCTGTTCTAACAATGTGAGAAGCTGCTCCTTGGAGGGATATATTTATTTCTCAATTTGGAAAGGTAACTTTAAAGGTTATTATTAGACTATATAATATAGTTTATTTTCTAGACTGGCTACAGATTTAATAGAATCAAATAATACTAGTTAAGTACCATTTTTTCCTTTTCATAGGTAAGGTAATCACTTTTACAGTTATTGACATACAACTATCACTTTGGTTGGTTCCCACTTGTAAGCGATCTCAAATATTAAATTACTCCCATAAAATTCTTGGCATCAAGATCCTTTGCAAAACCAGTGCCTGCTATCTGACCTGTAATGGGAAAGTTGCACACTGATTGTAAGGTCTTTCATTTTAATTTTGCTCCCACTAGAGAAGGTTGATATAAATAAAATTTAAATAGAAAACATATTTCAGATGCCAGCAGCAGAAAAGACTTTGTCAGCCTAATGAAAAGGTATCAATTTTCTCAATTTTATTCAATAAACTGTGAGTCATTTTCTAAATGGATTAGATTAAAGGCAAGTTCAAACTCCCAGTGAGATGATCTTGGCACTGAGGGAGACTTCAGACGAGGGAGAGAGAACAGGACACCTGGAACCTCTTAGGCCTCTTCAGATCTTTGCAAATTGATAGTAACCTGGAGAGGAGTCTCAAACATGACTTTACCTATGCCTTAGAAGCCAAATCCCGAGGAATTGAATGGGAAACATTGTTTCTCTTATTTCATTAGGATGTTATGCATGCATGGTTGATCAAATTACAACAGAGAGCATGGAACTTTGGCGAGGACTGAAGCTGAGCACTGAAAAATTGATGCTTTTAAACTGTGGTGTTGGAGAAGACTCTTGAGAGTTCCTTGGACTGCAAGGAGATACAACCAGTCCATCCTAAAGGAGATCAGTCCTGGGTGTTCATTGGAAGGACTGATGCTGAAGCTGAAACTCCAATACTTTGGCCATCTCACGCGAAGAGTTGACTCACTGGAAAAGACCCTGATGCTGAGTGGGATTGAGGCAGGAGAAGGGGACGACAGAGGATGAGATGGCTGGATGGCATCACTGACTCAATGGACATGAGTTTGGGTGAACTCCCCGGGAGCTGGTGATGGACAGGGAGGCCTGGTGTGCTGGGATTCATGGCGTCGCAAAGAGTCGGACAAGACTGAGCAGCTGAGCTGAGCTGAGCTGAGCTGAGCTGAAGCTTGGATGGAGAGCCTATGGCAGTCAGTGCTTTATATGCCTGTCTCATAAATGTTTGATAAAATGAGACAAAAACACTCTGTGATGCTACCATGCCCACGCAGTCTCTGGGGGAGACTTTAATGTCGTCTGACTTATTATAATTAATTTAACTTCAGAAAACATAACCCAACTTTCATGTGAGGATGAGATGTATAAACCCTGATCACAGAGTGCTCTTGAAGCTAATTTTTTTGTGTGTTTGAAATGGCAAAATATTTTGATAACTGGTTATTTTTATAATTCAGCAAGAACTGTGCAATATATTTTTGGCATATGCCTTCACTCACCAATCCCTTGAGAAATGCAAAATAACAATTGGTGCTTTCTTTCTGTTTTTTTATATAATGCCCTACAACTAGAATGGTCAATTTGGTGGAATCGTTGGGATAGTGTGGAAAAGTTCGGCTTCATTTATCAGAAAATAGCTATAGACTATCTGCTCTATGCTTATTATCATTCGATATAGGCAATCTGAGTGACATAAAAGTGATGTCAAAGCTTTTTGATGAGTTTAAGGTACATGAGCAAACGACAAATGATATAAGGTCCTTATTTTTAAATACCTAAATGCATAAAATATCAAATAACTTTATTTAAACAACCAGAATTAGCCTTTAGAAATTACCACATACATGGGTAAATTCACAACATTGACAGTTTGCAACTTTTCATGTTCATGATGATGGTAAAAGGAAAGCTAGAAAATCAAAGAAACCCAACAATAGAAATGTGGCAATGTTTTCAATGCAACCAGCTGCAAAAAGTTCAGAATGATAGTTCTACTGCCTCAAGCCACACATCCTTATTCTTTATGTAAATTGAAAACCTCTGCTGCTGCTGCTGCTAAGTCGCTTCAGTCGTGTCCAACTATGTGTGACTCCATAGATGGCAGCCCACTAGGCTCCTCTGTCCCTGGGATTCTCCAGGCAAGAACACCGGAGTGGGTTGCCATTTCCTTCTCCAATGCATGAAAGTGAAAAGTGAAAGTGAAGTCACTCAGTTGTGCCTGACTCTTAGCAACCCCATGAACTGCAGCCTACCAGGCTCCTCCATCCATGGGATTTTCCAGGCAAGAGTACTGGAGTGGGTTGTCATTGCCTTCTCTGTGAAAACCTCTAAGTTTACCTACATTGGAAGCAGGAGGTAATGTGTTCTTAAAATTCAACAGCAATACCTAGAAGCCAGAAAAAGTACTTCCCCACCTGAGGGCTACAGGTCTCTGGAGGAGGTGGGCACGACTATGGTTTCCATGGTGGTTTGAAGAGCCTTCTTGAATTTAGTAATTCTGATTCATTTTTATTTTTCTGTATTTACTGTTTCATGTCAGGTGATACTACCTTTTCATTTTGATCGTAGAAACGGCTGTACAGTCTTCCTCTTCTTCTATGTCCACCCTTTAAAGTGTGACTTCACCCTTCCTTGCATCAGGAAGCGAATGAAGTCTATTTCCTCACTCCTTTTGTCTGAGTTTGGCCATGTGTTTTGTTTGGCTAATTAAAAGTTAGCAAACACGACAGGAAGAAGATGGAAAGTACTTTTGCTTGCTTGGGGCTTGCTGCCCTCTGGAATGCTGAGCTGACCGTGATGAAAGGTCATGTGAGTTGAGAAGAGCTCTCCGATGTGGTGCCCTCCTGGAGGAATTAGCCTGCCGACCATTAGAGTGTGGCTGAGGCCAGCCTAGACCCCAGTTCTACAAAGTTCACTGCTAGCCGGCTCCTTACCCGCCCCCTCAGCAGCCACTTCCGGTCTTGAATATTTAAATGACAGCTACAACTTCAGGGGCTCTCACCAAGGTATGTTCAGGAAAATGGCTGCAAGGCTGGCACTTATGTCATTAAATCAACGTCAACAATCCAAGCCTCTGGACTTCTTGTTATCCAAGAAAAATCAATTCCTATTACTCCAGCTATTACAGTTGGGGATTCTATTACTCACCAGCTAATACAATCTTAAGTAAAACTGAAGGTATTTAATAAATATCTGGACTACCTGAATGAATGAATGAATGAATGCAGATACTTGTGCCTAGGCCAGATCCTGCCATTTCTATCCACCAACTACTAAATATTCTGTTCGTCAAAGAGTGACCTTTTATTTGGCATTCAAATTTAGAAATTCAATTGACATATAGACAATCCTGAGAGTGGTTTTCTGTCCTCATTGTGTGTGTCTCCAATTTGCATGCACAGTCACACCTTCTTTCACAACTCACCAGATGTGGAAGATACCAACTAGCATAGCTGTATGTAAATTAGGCATTTTCCCAGAGCAATTCAGTGTCAGTGGTAATGTTGAATTTTCTTAATTACAATCCAGATATGCTCACAATGAAGTAATACTAACTGTTATGGTCTAGAGAAGCTAAATTCAATTTTGCTAAACTATTAAGATTCATTTCGATGTACTATTTGGGCAAGAAGAGGAACACACAGAAACTGTTCTCATGGTGAAGTATTTTCTGAGACTGGCTGGAGCAAAGTAAGAAATTGGGAAAGGACTGAAAATCAGCCATCAAAAGAAAAATAGAAACAGAGCAACAAAAGCAAGGGCTTCTAGTATTTATTTATTGTTTATTTAAAATCATTTCCCATTCGACCTGTAGCAGGCTGAAATGTATCTCTACCTGAGTCCAAGTAGGAGAGAGTTTGAAAACTTATTTGAATTGATGGGATTTTGGGAGAAGACAGGCCTAAGAAAATTTTTTCTAATGCTCTGAGTTTATAAGCTGGCTTGAGTCTCAAGTACTAAGCTCAAACAACATTTTCATTTCAATTTCTGAGATGACAACTTTTCTCAAAGGAAAAAAACTATCACTGTAACAACAGGGCTTAATGTGAAATTTTTAGTAAAGGTGTACTGCTTTCTGTTATTGGAGAAGGCAATGGCATCCAACTCTAGTACACCTGCCTGGAAAATCCCATGGATGGAGAAGCCTGGTGGGTCGCAGTCCATGGGGTTGCTAAGAGTTAGATACGACTGAGCATCTTCACTTTCACACGTTGGAGAAGGAAATGGCAACCCACTCAAGTGTTTTTGCCTGGAGAATCTCAGGGAGTGGGGAGCCTGGTGGGCTGCTGTCTATGGGGTTGCATGAGTCAGACACTACAGAAGTGACTTAGCAGCAGCAGCAGCAGCTTTCTGTTATATGATTTTGTTCGGTCATAAGAGCCCCTTTCTATAAGAAGGAATATACTGAAATTACTGTAAGTCTTATTTTTCAAACTTTCTTGAATGTCTCCCCTCAATGCAGAGAAGTAAAGCATACCCAGTACGTAAATCCACAAAACACACTCATCCTAAGATCAATTCATTTCGGAAATGCATCAGCCTAGAGCGTACAAAACCACTAGGCAATCATCTGAAATCTTTTAATTGGCCCTTTCCTATTGTGCAGCTTAGACCAAGAAGCTTAACATCTTGAAACATATAGGCACAAGTAGATACATCAACTTGCAACATAAACACACATCAACTTATACTATTTGGGAGCTGAGAAGAATTTCTGACATTTTAGAGAGGAGGAAATGGAATCAGACTTAAATTGAGGAAAGCAGGGAAAACCACTAGACCATTCAGGTATGACCTAAATCAAATCCCTTATGATTATACAGTGGAAGTGAGAAATAGATTTAAGGGGCTAGATCTGATAGATAGAGTGCATGATGAACTATGGACAGAGGTTTGTGACATTAAACAGGAGACAGGGATCAAGACCATCCCCATGGAAAAGAAATGCAAAAAAAGCTGTCTGGGGAGGTCTTACTAATAGCTGAGAAAAGAAGAGAAGCAAAAAGCAAAGGAGAAAAGGAAAGATACAGGCATCTGAATGCAGAGTTCCAAAGAAGAGCAAGAAGAGATAAGAAAGCCTTCTTCAGCGATCAACGCAAAGAAATAGAAGAAAAAAACAGAATATGAAAGACTAGAAATCTCTTTAAGAAAATTAGACATACCCAGGGAACATTTCATGCAAAGATGGGCTCGATAAAGGACAGAAATGGTATGGACCTAACAGAAGCAGAAGATATTAAGAAGAAGTGGCAAGAATACGCAGAAGAACTATACAAAAAAGATCTTCATGACCCGGATAATCACCATGGTGTGATCATTCATCTAGAGCTAGACATCCTGGAATGTGAAGTCAAGTGGGCCTTAGAAAGCATCACTACAAACAAAGCTAGTGGAGGTGATGGAATTCCAGTAGAGCTAGTTCAAATCCTGAAAGAGGATGCTGTGAAAGTGCTGCACTCAATATGTCAGCAAATTTGAAACACTCAGCAGTGGCCACAGGACTGGAAAAGGTCCGTTTTCATTCCAATTCCAAAGAAAGGCAATGTCAAAGAATGCTCAAACTACCACACAATTGCACTCATCTCACATGCTAGTAAAGTAATGCTCAAACTTCTCCAAGCCAGGCTTCAGCAATACATGAACCCTGAACTCCCAAATGTTCAAGGTGGTTTTAGAAAAGGCAGAGGAACCAGAGATCAAATTGCCAACATCCACTGATCATCAAAGAAGCAAAGGAGTTCCAGAAAAACATCTATTTCTGCTTTATTGACTATGCCAAAGCCTTTGACTGTGTGGATCACGAGAAACTGGAAAATTCTGAAAGAGATGGGAATATCAGACCACCTGACTTGCCTCTTGGGAAACCTGTATGCAGGTCAGGAAGCAACAGTTAGAACTGGACATGAAACAACAGACTGGTTCCAAATAGGAAAAGGAGTACGTCAAGGCTATATATTGTCACTCTGCTTATTTAACTTCTATGCAGAGTACATCATGAGAAATGCTGGGCTGGAAGAAGCACAAGCTGGAATCAAGATTGCTGGGAGAAATATCAATAACCTCAGATATGCAGATGACACCACTCTTGTGGCAGAAAGTGTAGAGAAACTAAAAAGCCTCTTGATGAAAGTGAAAGAGGAGAGTGAAAATGTTGGCTTAAAGCTCACATTCAGAAAACAAAGATCATGGCATCTGGTCCCATCACTTCATGGGAAATAGATGGGGAAACCGTGGAAACAGTGGCAGACTTTATCTTTTTGGGCTCCAAAATCACTGTAGATAGTGACTGCAGCCATGAAATTAAAAGACGCTTATTCCTTGGAAGAAAAGTTATGACCAACCTAGATAGCATATTCAAAGCAGAGACATTACTTTGCCAACTAAGGTCTGTCTAGTCAAGGCTATGGTTTTTCCGGTGGTCATGTATGGATGCAAGAGTTGGACTGTGGAGAAAGCTGAAGAACTGATGCTTTTGAGCTATGGTGTTGGAGAGGACTCTTGAGAGTTCCTTGGACTGCAAGAAGATCCAACCAATCCATTCTGAAGATGAGTCCTGGGTGTTCTTTGGAAGGAATGATGCTAAAGCTAAAACTCCGGTACTTTGGCCACCTCATGTGAAGAGTTGACTCACTGGAAAAGACTCTGATGCTGGGAGGGATTGGGGGCAGGAGGAGAAGGGGATGACAGAGGATGAGATGGCTGGATTGCATCATCAACTCAATGGACATGAGGTTAAGTGAACTCCTGGAGATGGTGATGGACAGGGAGGGCTCGTGTTCTGCTATTCATGGTGTCACAAAGAGTTGGACAGAACTGAGTGACTGAACTGAACTGAAATGGAATCAAAGGAAGGTTAGATAACTTGCCCATGTTCACACTGTTAGTAAGGGGAAGAACTGTGAATTAGCTGAAGCAACCTTCTCCAGAACTGATGAAAGGCTTGGGAAAGTGATGCTTGATGTAAATGTGGAAGGATGAATAGTAATTTGCAACGTAAGCAAAGTAGAGATGGATACTTTCAGTAAAGATAAAGCTGTGCACAATCCAGAACTGTTGTCTGGAAATCTGTACTTCGGGAACTATTGGTGATTCAGAATTTTTGGAGGAAAAATATGTGGTGCGTTTGTGAGGAAGCCAAGAAGTTGAGTGGCTGCTGTGTTCTAGATACTAAGGAAGTTGATCAAGGTCTTAATTAAATCAGCTTTATAAAAATGCTAATGCTGTGGCAAATCAAAGATTCAAAGAGAATGATGGAAAGGATCGTTCTTGATCTGGATCAAGTTTTCTTTGATCTTGAGTGGTACTGTTTCTCTGTCAGATGAATTTCTTCTCCAGGGCCATGCTTCCACATTTGGAAAGTGTATTTTAATAGATGGAACTGGAGATGAATTAATTCATTTGGCAGAAGCAAGCAGTCTGTCCTCACCGAGTACTTCCTTCAGTTCAGATCTCCATTAGGGCTAGCCTGTAGATATCTGCTCAGTATCTCTAACACTCCTCCAAGTGGAGGTCATGTGACCACAGGCCTCCACATCTTTCCCTGCATCCAGGCTGCAAACCCAGCTAGGGATCCTTGGTTTATAGATAAGAATTCAGGACAAAAGCAGCAGCAGGAGGCCATGACCCAAATAGAGAGCTCTCTATCTGAGTTTTAAGCCATAGGTTACCACTTTTAGGAAATATTTCTTTTATGAAGTGAATTTATATGAAAAGGGACCTTTATTTTCTTGCTCTATGTGGTAGACTAGTAGCATTGTTCTCACATCAAAAATATAAACATAACTTTCACCCAAACAAGGTTACTATATCTAGTTAGATACTGCTGCCCTACTAAACTGATATCTTTGGTCTGTTTTAGAAAAAGAAAATTGATATTGAGCAGATTTTAGAGAGGTATTAAAAACACAATAGTAGTACCTGATTGAGTTCTTCAAGACATCAGACTGACAGAAACTGAAAAAAAGTATTAATTACTCTGTATTCATTATTATTTAGTGTCCTATTATTACCTAAAGTGATCTCATTTATCACCAGGGGTATGACCCCTGCATACTGACCACAATGAAATAATCTCTTTTATTGCTTCTTCAAGAAGCAGGAGGGGGAAAGAGCTAATACTATCCTTAGATATCTTACACTATCCTGATTGCTTTCAATTCAAGACCGCTTTTATTTAGATGGCATTCAAGAACAAGACATATTAATGAGAGATGAATAAATGAAACTGTAAGCTATGGAAGAGCTGTAACATTACTAGCATAAGTTTTTTAGTTGGCATTCACATTAAAAAATGTATCAACCAAGGCTGACATTTCTTGAAGGACAACTCCCTTTCAGCCCTGGCTCCATGATGAAAAGTGCCAGGCTGAGAAGTCATTGGTCTGGTACTTTAAGATGCATTTATGTAATGGCTGAATTTGGAAGACAGCTTCCAGCACCTGAATGTCCAGGAAAAAAATATTCATCAATCAAGTTTTATTAGTGATGACCAATAAAAAAGAAAAGCTAAATTCAGCCCTAAAATTTCATTATTATGATGGGTTGAGTGACCTCCAATATTCCTTAAGAGACCGATGGCCTTGGATGCTCGGATTCTGAGAGAAATGAATTTTGAAGATGAAATAGGAAATAGTATGTCACTGCAAAGATGCATACAGTCTCTCTCTCCAGTGAACAGAGACCAACCTGCGTCTGCATTTATTGATCAAACTGAACGATGTGAATTGGATTTTGGGAAGTAATCGCTGATGTAGCCTGTAAACAATGCTTGGTTTCTACAGATTTGAGACTCCCTAGGCTACTATCTCCTATGCCACTCTCAAAGGGAGGGCTAATTTCATAAGAAGCTCACATCTACGGCTGAAGAGGTCTCCTTGGGAAAGAAAGTGAGGGGGATAACATTTGCTGAGCAAATCTGAAATATTTTATATAGAGTATTTCAGCTAATGCTTGCAGCAATTCTGGAAAAGCTATTATTATCCACATTTTATAGGAAGGTAAGGTTCAGATTTTAAGTAAACAGCACAAGTTGGGGATGGCACAAGTTAGGGTACAAATTCAGGCTGAGTCCTAACTTCTTACTCATTTTAAAAATTCCAGAATGCCTGTTGGAAGCACAGGTTTGGTGATGCCAGCATCAATTTGTAACATAGCTGCTGTTTTTACACACCTAGCATCTGTTTCTTTGTCTACTGGCAACAAGATACTAATTTTCCTCTGTGGAACTACTCTCCTTACAATGTTAGTCTGATGTTTTAGGTAAATCTGATCCCACCCTATGGAAATAGAGATGGCACATGACCAGGTTGCAAAAAATTAGAAAAACAGCTACTCCTCTCTTTGAGAATTGAGGTTTCCCTGGTGGCTTAGCTGGTAAAGAATCGGCTGCAATGTGGGAGACCTGCGTTCAATCCCTGGGTAGGGAAGATCCCCTGGAGAAGAGAACAGCTACCCACCCCAGTATTCTGGCCGGGAGAATTCCATGGACTGTATAGCCTACAGGGTCGCAAAGAGTTGGACATGACCGAGCACTTTCACTCTTTGAGAATTAAAGTACTGTTGCCTTTTTGCTGAACCTAGGATGGCCCTAGTAACTTGCTTGACCAAACAAAGCAGCAGAAATGGCATTCTGGGATTTCTTATGGTGGGTCCTGAAAAGCCTTGTAGCTTCTATCTATGCTTCTTGGAATCCTCTCTGGGAGTCCAGGACCATCTTGTTAGAAGTTCAGCTGTCCTGAAACTACCATCTTGGAAAAGGGTATAGACACCATGTTGATAATTCCAGATAAGCCCATCCTTCCATCCACCCACTTTAAGCCAGGTAAATGAGCCATTTTGGACCAGATCTGTCCAGTCTAGTCACCAGCTAAATACCACGCAGTAACCTCTGTCAATGTCATAACTGAAGAATCAACCTGCTGACACATTCAAATTACTGACCAATAAAATCATAGGATGTAATAAAAAATATTGTTTTAAGCCAATAAGTTGTGGGGTTATGATGCAACTTTGAAGACTGGAACAATCTCTTTGGCCACAATAATTGGTTTGGGGATGGGTTGTGACCTGAGTCAATCAACGACATTCATTCCAGGAGTTCTGTTAATTTTATTGGGAAAAAGAACTCTCCTTTCATTGCTTGGTGGTGATTAGGTAAGAGACAAAACTGGGAGTAATGGTAGCATTTTTATTACTACTGGTGCACAGCTTGTTTGAGACTAAGGCCAATGGAGAAGCAACAGTAGAAGGATGCGGGGGAGGGGGTGATGTCTGAAGATAATCATAGCCTTGGCCTCTTATTTCATAGCAAAGTAAACTTTTTGTTTAAATCAAATGAATTCTGTTTCTTCCAACTGAAGAAGTTTCTACCAAGGAAAGCTATGTTAATGGGACAAAGGTGAAATGGAAAGAAAGAATGCAAACAAGGGAAAGAAGGACCACTTAAAATTAACATCAAGTCTCAGTTTCAGAAGTGGAGGAATACAAACAAAAAGGCAACTTAAGGACACATCTAAAAACAATTTTTCCAGGCCCATATAGGAGGGCTTTTAGTTCAGAGGCCATTCTGGTCTTTCCAATTGTACTTCTAAACATAAAAGTACAGATGCATAGTGTGATCAAATGGAAATGGGGAAAAAATAAATAAGCACAACAGCATGATGGTTGAAACCATTAGCTTATGTCTCAGTGGGTAAGTTACTTTGATGACCTGAGGTCTATTTTCCTGATCTGGAAAATGGGAATAATAACTGTCCTGCTTCCTTCACAGAATTTTTAATTAAACAGAGTTAGTACTTTTGGAGGCAACTGGAAATAGGCAAGTAAAGTGGTTTAGAGCTCACAGTTTAGGGGGGGACTTATTTGGCTGTACTGGTCTTTATGAAATAGACGTGTGTCAGCAGCAAAGACAGGTCTGACTCCTGAAAATGAAAGTCACTCAGTTGTGTCCGACTTTTTGTGACCCCATGGACTATACAGCCCATGGAATTTGCTAGGCCAGAATACTGGAATGGGTAGCTTTCCCCTTCTTCAGGGGATCTTCCCAACCTAGGATCAAACCCAGGCCTCCTGAATTACAGGTGGATTTTTTTGCAAGCTGAGCCACAAGCAGACTCCTGAAGTTAATGCTAAAAATGTCCCATGCCAGTACTGTCAAATACAATATCCACTGGCCATGTGTGACTATTTACATATACGTTAATTACAATTCAATGTAATTAAAATTTAACCTCTCAATTTTACTAGGCACAATTCAAGGGCTTAAGAGCTATATATGACTATGACAAAGGAGGCAAGAATATACAATGGAGAAAAGACAAGTCTCTTCAATAAGTGGCACTGGGCAGTGTGGAATAGAGTATTTCCATCACCATAGAAACTTCTATTGGATAGCACTGCCTACTATACCTGACATTCAATCAGCCCAGCACTTATTAGCCATCACATGGCGTAAATCCATCTCCTCTGTCACCAGCAGCACCCTGCCACTTCTGGAGATGTGTATAAGAGACAGCAATTGTACTTCTAAACATAAAAGTACAGATGCATAGTGTGATCAAATGGAAATGGGGAAAAAATAAATAAGCACAACAGCATGATGGTTGAAACCATTAGCTTATGTCTCAGTGGGTAAGTTACTTTGATGACCTGAGGTCTATTTTCCTGATCTGGAAAATGGGAATAATAACTGTCCTGCTTCCTTCACAGAATTTTTAATTAAACAGAGTTAGTACTTTTGGAGGCAACTGGAAATAGGCAAGTAAAGTGGTTTAGAGCTCACAGTTTAGGGGGGGACTTATTTGGCTGTACTGGTCTTTATGAAATAGACGTGTGTCAGCAGCAAAGACAGGTCTGACTCCTGAAAATGAAAGTCACTCAGTTGTGTCCGACTTTTTGTGACCCCATGGACTATACAGCCCATGGAATTTGCTAGGCCAGAATACTGGAATGGGTAGCTTTCCCCTTCTTCAGGGGATCTTCCCAACCTAGGATCAAACCCAGGCCTCCTGAATTACAGGTGGATTTTTTTGCAAGCTGAGCCACAAGCAGACTCCTGAAGTTAATGCTAAAAATGTCCCATGCCAGTACTGTCAAATACAATATCCACTGGCCATGTGTGACTATTTACATATACGTTAATTACAATTCAATGTAATTAAAATTTAACCTCTCAATTTTACTAGGCACAATTCAAGGGCTTAAGAGCTATATATGACTATGACAAAGGAGGCAAGAATATACAATGGAGAAAAGACAAGTCTCTTCAATAAGTGGCACTGGGCAGTGTGGAATAGAGTATTTCCATCACCATAGAAACTTCTATTGGATAGCACTGCCTACTATACCTGACATTCAATCAGCCCAGCACTTATTAGCCATCACATGGCGTAAATCCATCTCCTCTGTCACCAGCAGCACCCTGCCACTTCTGGGCTCTGAGCTCTACATCCTTTTCATGCCTTTTGCTCGCCACTCTGGAGGCACTTATAGACTCATGTAAAGTGGACTGAGGTCCTAAGAAGACCTGAATTCTAGTGCAACATCTAATGCCGATGTAGGTGATGCTTCAGTTGATCATGTTATGTCATTAAACCTCCGGTTCCCATCTGTAAAGTGAGTGTACCACTCACTTCACACAGTTGTTGAAACTGCATGAGAAAACCTTGCGTTTTGGAAAATGTACAAAAGTCAAAATTAACAAAGTTCATAATTTTTTTTTCCTCAAGAGAAAATTTTCAGGATCTAATTTTATAACATATTAATAACAACACAGTCAAGATCATTTGCTGATATCAGATAAAATATTTATTTTAAATTTGCTTTAAATCCCATTTTAGCCACTTACAAATTATATAATCTTGCATGTTTTAAGTACTTTAAATTCCATGTTTCTCATAAAATTGAAGGCAAGACCCTACTTAATAGTTAACTACTTAATACTGATGCTGTGCTGATGAAGTGAGATAGCATGAATTAAGAATTGTAACTGACACACAGAATGGATTAAAAAGTATCAGCTGACCCTTCTGGTGTTAATGGCTCCCAGGCCATTGCAAGGCTTTCAGTCATTCAGTTGCTCAGTCATGTCCGACTCTTTGTGACCCCATGAATCGTAGCACGCCAGGCCTCCCTGTTCATCGCCACTCCCGGAGTTCACGCGGATGCACATCCATTGAGTCAGTGATGCCATCCAGCCATCTCATCCTCTGTCGTCCGCTTCTCCTCCCGCCCCCAATCCCTCCCAGCATCACAGTCTTTTCCAATGAGTCAATTCTTCGCACGAAGTGGCCAAAGTACTGGAGTTTCAGCTTCAGCGTCATTCCCTCCAAAGAAATCCCAGGGCTGATCTCCTTCAGAATGGACTGGTTGGATCTCCTTGCAGTCCAAGGGACTCTCAAGAGTCTTCTCCAACAGCACAGTTCAAAACCATCAATACTTCAGCTTTCTTCACAGTCCAACTCTTGCATCCATACATGACCACTGGAAAAACCATAACCTTGACTAGATGGACCTCAGTCGGCAAAGTAATGTCTCTGCTTTTCAATATGCTATCTAGATTGGTCATAACTTTTCATCCAAGGAGTAAGTGTCTTTTAATTTCATGGCTGCAATCACCATCTGCAGTGCTTTTGGAGCCCCAGAAAATAAAGTCTGACACGGTTTCCACTGTTTCCCCATCTATTTCCCAGATGCCATGATCTTCGTTTTCTTAATGTTGAACTTTAAGCCAACTTTTGCACTCTCCTCTTTCACTTTCATCAAGAGGCTTTTTAGTTCTTCTTCACTTTCTGCCATAAGGGTGGTGTCATCTGCATATCTGAGGTTATTGATATTTCTGCCGGTAATCTTAATTCCAGCCAGGGCTTCTTCCAGCCCAGCATTTCTCATGACGTACTCTGCACAGAAGTTAAATAAGCAGGGTGACAATATACAGCCATGACGTACTCCTTTTCCTATTTGGAACCAGTCTGTTGTTCCACGTCCAGTTCTAACTGTTGCTTCCTGACCTGCATACACGTTTGTCAAGAGGCAGGTCAGGTGGTCTGGTATTTCCCATCTCTTTCAGAATTTTCCAAAGTTTATTGTGATCCACACAGTCAAAGGCTTTGGCATAGTCAATAAAGCAGAAATAGATGTCTTTTCTGGAACTCTCTTGCTTTTTCCATGATCCAGTGGATGTGGCAATTTGATCTCTCGTTTCTCTGCCTTTTCTAAAACCATCTTGAACATTTGGGAGTTCATGGTTCACGTATTGCTGAAGCCTGGCTTGGAGAAGTTTGAGCATTACTTTACTAGCATGTGAGATGAGTGCAGTTGTGTGATAGTCTGAGCATTCTTTGGCATTGCCTTTCTTTGGGAATGGAATGAAAACGGTCCTTTTCCAGTCCTGTGGCTACTGCTGAGTGTTCCAAATTTGCTGGCCTATTGAGTGCAGCACTTTGACAGCATCCTCTTTCAGGATTTGAACTAGCTCCACTGGACTTCCATCATCTCCACTAGCTTTGTTTGTAGTGATGCTTTCTAAGGCCCACTTCACTTCACATTCCATGATGTCTAACTCTAGGTGAGTGATCACACTATCATGATTATCTTGGTGTAAAGATATTTTTTGTACAGTTCTTACATTTCAGGCATTACATAGCTACAATGACTATAAGAGTGACTGGACTTCTCATGGTGGGTAAAGAAAATTATAGAGAGCTAATGATACTACTAATTTTTTAAAAGTATATTTTCTTAAGATAGTTGCTCATTGTGCTTAATGCTGATAAAATAGTCTTTACTTTTAAAAGTTAAGGAATGATTTTTTTTAAAAATTAATTTTATTCATTGAAATATAGTTGATTAACAATTCTGTCTTAATTTCTGCTGTATGGCAAAGTGACTCAGTTTATATATATATATATATATATATATATATATATATATAATTTTCCATTATGGTTTTTCAGAGGATATTGAGTATGGTTCCCTATGCTATAGAGTAGGATATTGCTGTTTATCCATTCTCTATATGATAATTTGCATCTGCTAATTTGAAAGTCCCAGCCCATCCCTCCTCTTCCTCCCTCCCACTTGGCAATCATAAGCCTATTTATTCTCTGTCTTGGAGTCTAGTTTCATAGATACATTTATTTGTGTCATAGTTTAGATTCTACGTATAAGTGATACCATATGGTATTTGTCTTTCTCTGTCTGGCTTGCTTTACTTAGTATGATAATCTCTAGGTCCATCCATGTTGCTGCAAATGCATTATTTCAATGAAAGATTTTTTTTAAAGAGGTTTTTTTTCTTTCTTTTTTTTGAGGGGGGGAAATCCCTCATTTCTATGCTGTGGGAAACAAATCTATGGCTGCTACATGATGAAAGAAATAGAGTGATCTTTATAAACAAGTCAATAGATCACAAGCTCTGTGGCAGCATGTGAAATGGTTGAAACTTTAACTGTGGAGTCAGGGAAACCCAGATTTACATAACCTGCTTTAATTTATATGACTTCTAAAACCTTGGTATCCTCTTTCATCTAATAGGGATAATCATAGTGTTCCTGCCTCAGAGAGTTGTCTGAGTGATTAAATGTTAAACAGTTGATATAGGAGTTTAGAAGTCCTGGCATATATAAGTGCAATCATGCATTGTGCTTAGACACTCAATCATGTCTGACTTTTTGCGATCCCATGGACTGTAGCCCACCAGTCTCCTCTGTCCATGGGATTCCCCTGGCAACAATACTGGAGTAGGTTGCCATTTCCTCCTACAGAGGCTCTTTCCAACCCAGGGATAGAACCCAAGTCTCAAGTTTCCTGCATTGGCAGGCAGAGTTTTTACCACTAGTGCCATCTGGGAAGTCCCATATAAGTGCAATATATGTGTTAATGATGATGTTGATGGTTACTATCATTGCTTAGATTACCCAGAACCATTCCTGGTACATATTTGGTTTTAATTTGAATAAGTCAGTTGGTTCAGTTGCTCAGTCGTATCCGACTCTTTGCGACCCCATGAATCACGCCAGGCCTCCCTGTCTATCACCAACTCCCAGAGTTCACTCAGACTCATGTCCATCAAGTCCGTGATGCCATCCAGCCATCTCATCCTCTGTTGTCCCCTTCACCTCCTGCCCCCAATCCCTCCTAGCATCAGAGTCTTTTCCACTGAATCAACTCTTCGCATGAGGTGGCCAAAGTACTGGATTTTCAGCTTTAGCATCAGTCCTTCCAAAGAACAACTGGGGTTGATCTTTAGAGTGGACTGGATATATCTCCTTGCAGTCCAAGGGACTCTCAAGAGTCTTCTCCAACACCATAGAGCTTGTGACAAAGCCTTGTCTAACTCAATTTAATTTGAATAGTTAAATATATTGAGAGTTAGAGTAAAGATAGATAAATTATTTTGGTAAATTAAGTTTATCTATGGTAACTAATACTACCATGAAAAAGTAAAAAATTATGAATCTGGGGAATATTAATCCATATTTAAATAATAATATTCTTCAAAAATTTGAAATAATGATTTTTATAATTCTTAATATCTATTTTATTAGAGTAATTTAGAGAGTCCTTAGAATCACTTTATAGGATAAAAACTTATGATATTTGCCCAGATCCCACACCCTTGCCTCTGTTCCCTTACTTTAATTTTATTGTTTTAATATAAGGAAAATGGGTTTCTTTTCTAGCATATTTTTAATCAAGTTCTAGAAGAAATAAGTAATTTCAACTTGACTGCTGGTAGAAATATATGATTAGAAACCTTGCAAATCTATGAAGATAATTATGTTAATAACATTTATGACAACTGCATTTGCTAATAATATTATTTTCACATTTGTTTCCATACTATTACTTCATGTTTAAATTTATCATAGCAAGAGGCTGAGCCTTATTTCCATATTTATTGCTACTCAGATATTTATACTATATGTTTACTTAAAAAACAGCAATGGGTGCAATCGTGAATGTGGAAAGCAAATGAAATACGATTGCAAAAAATCTAATGAGTTTTTTCCCCTTTCAGGGGCAAGGAAATGGCACAATGGAGAGATGCATTTGCAATTGAGTCTTCCTAATATACGCTCTGGAAAATCAATACGATAGATATCTGACCTTTCTCTTGTTCTTTGGAATAAACAAGAACACACTAAAATCAAAAGGTGTAAAATCCTAAGGATTGCAATGAGCTAGCTGATTTACATCAGGGAGCAAATTTCTATTTACCTGATAGCCAAAGAAGAATACGTTGTCGATTTTCCCCCTTTACTCTTTCATAGAGCTCAATAAATCTGTCACTTTCCTGCATTTTTATTTTTGTTTTATTCATATTTTCTCTTTACTATGTAAAATGATACAGTGGAAAGAACAGTGACTTGGGTGTCAAAATTCCCCAGTGTAAGTCTACATTCTGTTGGTAATTAACTATGTCACCTTGTTTGACTTACGCAACTTTTTGAGTTTTCATTTCTTTATACTAAGAAGTGAGTGAACTCTGAATTTTAGATGCAGCATAAAATCTGGTATGATCACATGGTATTACACAGATGCCCCGAGACACAAAAGTGGGGCATGCAATGGTGCATGTAGTCAACCATGGGTGACTCTCTGGGTTAACAAGGAAGCTAGCTACTTTCCAGGAGACAAGAGGATTAAAGTGCTTTCTTTTTAAAATTCTCGACTTTTTGAGCAGAGGAAAGCTATCAAAAAGGACTATGTACGTGTGTGTGTGTGTGTGTGTGTGTGTGTGTGTGTGTTTGTAAGCAATCACTTGATCACCTGAAAGCCTCCTCTACCAGGAATAGTGCAGAGCACTGAGGATACAGGAATGTCCAAGGCACTGTCTGCTTTCTTCCTCTGAGTTCCTCCGAGTGCAATGGGAGATAGTCCGGTTGAGGGGCAATTGCAGTTTAGTGTAATAAGTTCTACAGCAGAGTAAGCACAGGTGAAGGGCACCAGACTCAGCCTTGGAGGGTGATCAATGAAGATGTCTGTTAGGAGACAGTGATGCAGAGGAGGAAAGGATGGAGCACTAGAGGCAGAGGAATCACCTTTATAGTTGTCTGAACATGAGAGGAAGCATGGAGCAAGGAGGTGGGAACAAATCATTAAGGATCTTATAAGACATGACAATGGCATTAGATTTTATCCTGGGCTTGATGGGGACTCAAAGTTACATACAATGTGGGTTTTCCACTGGAGCCCAGAAAGGACATAAACTAGTTATAATAACTCTCTGAAGCCAGGCACTTCACAGCCCAGTTGGCAGTTCAATTGAGCCCGGTAAGACACTGAGCAGAAGATGTAGCTATGAACTACAGACATAGAGAAACGATGGGTTAATAAATACTTGTCAAGTTGCTGCTATGTCACTTCAGTCGTGTCCGACTCTGTGCAACCCCATAGACGGCAGCCCACCAGGCTCCCCCGTCCCTGGGATTCTCTAGGCAAGAACGCTGGAGTGGGTTGCCCTTTCCTTCTCCAATGCATGAAAGTGAAAAGTGAAAGGGAATTCGCTCAAGTCTTGTCCGATTCTTGGTGACCCCATGGACTGCAGCCTACAGGCTCCTCCATCCATGGGATTTTCCAGGCAAGAGTATTGGAGTGGGGTGCCATTGCCTTCTCTGGTTAAGTTGCTAGATTTGTAATTTGTTACACAGAAATAGAAAAATAATATAAGACCATGGAGATGAATTTAAAATATGGCTCTTGAACTTGAAAAATGTGATTATAAGATTATATTATAAGGTTGTTAGTGTGATTATAAGGTGACTGGTTAGTTATGTCAGAAAAGGTGAGAGAACTTGTTAAAAGACAAAAAGCACAAGTCAGAAGAATATACCTTGTATCATGTATAACTATCTCCCTGACAGAGGTTCTTAACTTTCTATATTTGCTAAACACTAGGAATTTGGGTGGAAACCTGAAAGGATTAGACTGACTCTGTCTCTGCAGCTATCTCACTCTGCACTTGGGCATCCTCCCAAGCCTCCTCACAGTTTAGTGTTAGTCGCTAAGTCATGTCCAACTCTGCAACCCCATGGGCTAGGCTCCTCTGTCCATGGGATTCTCCAGGCAAGAATACTGGAGTGGGTTGCCATTTCCTTCCCCATGTCACAGTTTGGGCACAGCCATTTGCTGCCTTGCCTCTGCTCTCCCATATCCAGAGGAGGTGGCTCTCCCATGTTTCAGGAAACATAAAACATACTCAGACCTTAAGTATCTGCTTATCAGAATGTCACACTTCTTACTTTCTAACACATGCAGCAAGATGCACTCTCTTCTTAGCATTCCACACAATCCATCCATTATGCCATCTGACAGTCTTTTCTAGTAACTTTTAGTTTTGAGTAAACAGCCTCAGTTTTAGCAGGAGCAATTTTTATTTCTCCATCGTATTTTGATCCTTTAAGGGATTGTAAGTACAACTGTGCACCATAGCACAAAGAGGCTCTCCCATGTTTCAGGAAACATAAAACATACCAGACCTTAAGTATCTGCTTATCAGAATGTCACACTTCTTACTTTCTAACACATGCAGCAAGATGCACTCTCTTCTTAGCATTCCACACAATCCATCCATTATGCCATCTGACAGTCTTTTCTAGTAACTTTTAGTTTTGAGTAAACAGCCTCAGTTTTAGCAGGAGCAATTTTTATTTCTCCATCGTATTTTGATCCTTTAAGGGATTGTAAGTACAACTGTGCACCATAGCACAAAGTTGAAAGCACTATCTCTCAGCCTTGCTAATAATACTTTGGGATAGACTTTTGCTGGCCATTGATATTTTGGTTGATAAAGTTGGGGGAAAATGTAAAGCTCATGAGCCAAAATGTTGAGGTTAGATGGCAAATTTTTAGTAAAGGGTTAAGAAAGGATTGGTAACCGCCATTCAGACATGGTCGAGGATTCACTCTTCCTTTGAAAGAGACTGAGTCAGATGTGAGGACACCGATATATGTGACATGACAGGGACAGTGGCAGGCCTCTTGTGACTGTGCTTGTGTGGACCAGGTGAAATGAATCAAGTCAGCCGAAAGTCTCAATGGCAGACACTGCAGGACGGTGTGTCTGTCATGCCTGGATCCTGGTTACAACCCTAGTTAAGGTGTTCAGGAGCACAATCTGAGTCCAGGGAGGTCCTCCCCAGGACAGAAGCAGACAAACACAAAACTTCCTGCTCTGCGGACAGTTTGTGTTTAGAGCAACTCAGCTTAGGGCGGCCACAAAGAAGCCTTGCTAGTTTTCAGAACAAAGGCCTAGCAGGCAGTTTCTTTTTTGGTCAACCTAGTGAACTGGGTGAGGGAAGCGTGGCTGTTCATAAGATCTTTATGTTTGTAAAGATCATAAGAAAGATCTTTTTTTTTTTTCACCTCCTAAAATCATTTTATTTCTTAACATTTTTTCTTTCTTTTACTCTACAATATTGTATTGGTTTTGCCATACAGAAAAATGCCTATACTAGGCAAAGAGGATGGAGAAACTCTATGGCGGGACTTATCATTGCTTTTTATTTGGTTGTACGTAAATGAGACTAAAATGTGGTTGTTCATCTTTTCCTTGTCCCTTCACTGCAAATTTACGCTTTAAAGATAGAACCATCAAAAAGAAAGCAGTCAGAAAGTATGTGCTAAGATTCCATTTTCTGTGCACTAGATTAATTTTTTCTGTGATTATCAAGTTATCCAGGTTATATGATGATACAATGATGATGACCATAGTCATCACTGTGGTAAAGAGCATCATCAACCATTTACTTCATCATTCTTTCTGCACTGAGCACTCAGTTCAAATCCAGAAACAAATCCATCAGTCCTGTTTCACTGGCTTCCTTTCCAAAATATGTATCATCAGAAAATGATGCCTCTTTCTGGGGAAATGCACACATAATAGCTTTTTGCCTGAAATGCCTCCCTAGCAGGAATGATTCTTGTAATGATTTTTTTTTTAATTATTAAGGTACGATTCACATCACCCAAACACACCACTTTAGCCATTTTCAAGTATTCAATTCAGTGGATTTCAGTGCATTCAAAATGCACAACTCTCACCACTATCTAGTTCAAGAATATTTTCATGATCCCCAAAGGAAACTGTGTACCCATTAAACATCACTCCCCATGTCCCTCTCATCATAGCCCCTGACAATCATTGGCTTCTTCTGCACTTAGGATTTGCCTATCTTGGATACTTATATAAACAGAATTATACGATATGTGGCCTTTTACATATAGGTCTTTCAAAAAAATTTTTCAAGTTCATCCACGCTTTCGAAACTCATCTATGTTGTAGCATGTATAGTATCTTACCTCTTTTTATGGCTGAATAATATTTTTCCCCTATGTCTGTATCACATTTTGTTTATCTATTCACCTATTAAGGTACATTTGGATTATGTCCCAAGTGAAGTGAAGTGAAGTCACTCTACCAGGCTCCTTCATCCATGGGATTTTCCAGGCAAGACTATTGGAGTGGGTTGTCATTTCCTTCTCCAGGGGATCTTCCCAACCCAGGGATTGAACCTGGGTCTCCTGCATTGTACGCAGACGCTTTACTGTCTGAGACACCAGGGAAGTCCTTTTGGCTCTTGTGAATAATGCTACTCAGAGCACTTATGTTAGGAAGTTGATTTGAATATGTATCTTCAATTCTTTGGGGCCTTAGAATAATTTTCAGGGTTGGTTTTGAGTCTTTGAATGTGGTCAAGACAAGTTTTGGCAACTATCCTTTTTTGCATGTTATTATTTCTAAGAGCATCAAGAAGAAGCTGTTTGACTTGAGTGAAGGTAGCAGATGAGAATGTGTGTGGAGGAGGAGTTAGGGAAGAAGAAACATACAGAAAAAAGAGCTTGGGGCTGGGACTCTCTGAAGAAATAGAATTTCTCATAATCTGCTACATTGGTAGTGTTTGGGATTGTATCTACTTGCCTATGACTACTAGTCTGTCTGTATTCATCTGTGTTCCCAGGAATAAATACATTCTGTTTCTATTCAATTACTCAATGTTTAGTAATCCACCAACTGTGTGAAATAATTAAGACTAATAATCACAAATCAAGATATTTGACATAAGGTTCTATTAACAACTATTTTGTGTTTGATGACAGTCTTTGTTTCTGTGTGTTCTAAAGAAAGGAAGACCTATATTTATTTTTCCTAGCAGACAATAAAAAGTGTAATCATAATACTTATCTGTAAAATAGAGTTAATAATAGGTTAGTTGTAGGTTTAAGTAACTTAATGCTTCTAAATTAAAAGATGTTGCCCTTAATGAGTCAATCATTATTATCATTACTATTATTCATTCAATACACAGTAGTAAAAGCAGTATTTGTAAAAGCAAATCAAACTATATTGTCCATTTGCTTAACACCCTTTGATGTTTTTCCAGTTTATGGACTCAGGAAAGAATTCGCATGCCCTAAAGCCTCACCTGAATGATTTTGCTTCTAACCTTCCAAATGTTTCTGGACTATTTTTCTTCTTGCTTATTCTCTCCAACCAGTTGGCTTTATTTCCTAGAACAGATCAAGATTTTCCTGCCTCGGGAACTTGGCACCTGCTTTTTCTTCTGCTGGGAATATTTATAGTCTACGTTTCTCTTGGCTAACTACCCACTGTTCTTCTTGTGGAACTTAGCCTCAATGCCACTTTGTCATAGAGGCCTTTTGCTAAAGGACATCCTCCATTATTAATCTCGCTTTTTTCTCCCTTTTGCTGGAGTTAAATGATAGCCTAATTATAACCTGCAGTGATTTTATTTAATTACCCACTGACTACAGTTTGACTGTCCCTCCTTTCAAGTCTCTTGAAAGAATCAATATCTAGCTCAGTGTTTAGATTCATGGTATATATTCATTAAATATTTTCTAAATAAATAAACTCTCCAAATAGTTTCTATTTTCATTTCTGGAAACGAGAGTTAGGGAAGCCTTAAGTATTTTATAATTATTTTATATCTTATCATGCTTGGGCTCATTAATTTCTTTATTATAATAACATTTAAAAATTCTTTAGTTGTTCCTTTGCATATTTTATTACTTTTCAATCCTCAAAGGATTTGAGATGACTATTTTTCAAGCTGGAATTCATTTAAGGCACATTTTGAGGTTTCAGTATTCATTTTTAAACAGTATCAAGAAAATAGGATATTAAGAGGGAAAATCCAAATCCAAATTCTATACTAGGTATTTGAAGGAATTCAGCTTCCCATTCTCTTGAATAAGAGGAGTTTACCTTATGCCATGTTCTAAGAATGAGTTTCTTACAATAAAAAGAACGTTTCCCATTCTTTTGGTAGGTGGGTTACAAGTTCCTTTTGGAGAATCATCCCATTGCTACTCCCCATCCACGTGCTTAGGTATGGGTCTGCGACTCCTCAGATAATCATAAACTCACTGTCTTCTGGTCGCAGGGATTGCTTGAAGTAGGAATCGGCAATTTTTTTCCTATAAAGGGCCAGATGGTAAATATTTTGATCTTTCAGGCTGCACAGTTTCTATTCAGCTACTCAACTCTGTCCTTGCTCATGAAAGCAACCTAGACAACATGTCAAGGAATGGCCATGGCTGTCTTGTAATAAAACTGTATTAGCAACTCATGAGGGGCAAGATTTGGTCTGTGAATTGCTGTTTGCCAACCCCTGGCTATGGGTTTACAAGTAGCAAAATTGTGAGTAAGTGTTTAGAGAATTTTATATCACTTTAATACAGTAATTTTATGTGTTTTGTAAATATAATTCTTTTCCTTTCATTTTTATGCTAATTCATATTTAATTGTATTTTACAAAATTATTGGTCTATTACATACTGGATGTTTACAAAAAATGATAAAAAGGTCCTCATGATGGAAAGTCTGAGAAGCACTGGCTTAGAACACAACATAGTGTAAGGTAAACTCATCAGCCTGATTCAAGCCAATCCAAGACTTGTAGGAAGAGACCCATTTTCCCCCTTGGCACTTAAACCTAGAAATTGTGAGCCTGTAGCTATTGGGCCACCTCAAAGAGTCCAGGAAGGAAGGAAGGCAAGATATTGTAAAGCACAACCAAGAGGTGGATAGAAATCTACTGTGATGACATAACTTGAGACCTTGATTAAGTTTTCAGCTTGGTACTGCTTATTTGTGTTTTGTCTATTTCCCCAACTTATAAGTTTTACCACTGGAATTTACTTGTATGTAAGCCAATAAATCCCTCCTTCTCCTTAAGCCAGTTTTCATGGAGTTTTTGGTTACTTGTAACCAAAAGAATCTGACAAATATATATTTGCTTACCTTTCACTTCCATTAACTAACTGTGAGACATAGGGGGAATCACCTCCCTTACTCATATATTTATCTCCTCAACTATAAAAATAATGAAGTTTTACCAAGTAAGACCTTAGTTCTCAAGTCATATCATCGCCAAAACATATTAAAAATGACTCAAATAGTCATTATTGCTTTAATAAATAATACCTTTAAAAATTAACATATAAAGGGTTTCCATAGAAAGTACTGCTCCAGATAATCATTATTCCTCTCAGTTTGGCCCTGACAAAATAAGTTCTTAGTATACATAAAAATTCTGCTTGGATTTCAGAAGATATTTTACACCCAGGCTTCTTTATGAGAGTTGGGAGAAAAGTTATCTTTTTAATGATTTCTACAATTCCATTTTAATCACATGAAGTTGACTATTTTGACTTCTACCAGAGTAAAGGGGGAAAATGTTACAAAAGAGAAAATTTAATAACTTCTAGGTTCCAGCCAATACATGTCTGCTGGAGACAGACTTTCAAGGTTCCAGTTCTAAGGAAATGTTAAAGAAAATCTCCTGTACTCATGAAAGTCCCTGAAGACCATTAAAAAAATTACTTTATTTATTTTAATTGGAGGCTAATTACTTTACAGTATTGGTGGTTTTTGCCATACACTGACATGACTCAGCCATGGGTGTACATGTATTCCCCATCCTGAAACCCCCGCCCATCTCCCTCCCTATCCTATCCCTCAGGGTTGTCCCAGTGCACCAGCTTTGAGTGCCCTGTTTCATGCATTGAACTTGGACTGGTCATCTATTTTACATATGGTAATATACATGTTTCAAAGCTATTTTCTTAAATCATCCGACCCACACCTTCTCCCACAGAGTCCAAAAGTCTGTTCTTTATATCTGTGTCTCTTTTGCTATCTTGCATATAGGGTCATCGTTACAATCTTTCTAAATTCCATATATGCATTAATATACTGTATTGGTGTTTTTCTTTCTGATTTAGTTCATTCTGTATAATAGGCTCCAATTTCATCCACCTTATTAGAACTGATTCAAATGTATTCTTTTTAATAGCTGAATAATATTCCATTGTGTATATGTACCACAGCTTTCTTATCCATTTGTCTGCTGATGGACATCTAGGTTGCTTCCATGTCCTGGCTATTGTAAACAGTGTGGCGATGAAAACTGGGGTACACATGTCTCTTTCAATTCTGGTTTCCTCGGTGTGTATGCCCAGCAGTGGGATTACTGAGTCACATGGCAGTTTTATTTTCAGTTTTTTAAGGAATCTCCACACTGTTCTCCATGGTGGCTATACTATTTTGCATTCCCACCAACAGTGTAAGAGGGTTCCCTTTTCTTCACACCTTCTCCAGCATTTATTATTTGTAGACTTTTTGCTAGCAGCTATTCTGACCTGCGTGAGACGGTACTTCACTGTGGTTTTGATTTGTATTTCTCTGATAATGAGTGATGTTGGCATCTTTTCATGTTTGTTAGTCATCTATATGTCTTCTTTGGAGAAATGTCTGTTTGGTCCTTTGGCCCATATTTTTATTAGGTCATTTATTTTTCTGGTATTGAGCTACATGAGCTCTTTGTATATTTTTGAGATTAATTCTTTCACTTGCTTCATTTACTGTTATTTTCTCCCATTCTGAAGGCTGTCTTTTCACCTTGCTTATAGTTTCCTTCATTGTGCATAAGCTTTTACAGTTAATTAGGTCCCATTTGTTTATCTTTGCTTTTATTTCCATTACTCTGGGAGGTGGGTCATAGAGGATCTTGCTGTGATTTTTGTCAGAATGTTCTGCCTATGTTTTCCTCTAGGAGTTTTATAGTTTTTGGTCTTACATTTAGATTTTTAATCCATTTTGAGGTTATTTTTGTGTATGGTGTTAGAAAGTGTTCTAGTTTCATTCTTTTACAGGTGGTTGACCATTTATCCTAGAACCACTTGTTAAAGAGATTGTCTTTTCTCCATTGTATATTTTTGCCTCCTTTGCCAAAGATAAGCTGTCTGTAAGTGCGTGGATTTATCACTGGTCCTTCTGTTTTGTTTCATTGATCTATATTTCTGTCTTTGTGATAGTACCATACTGTCTTGATGACTATAGCTTTGTAGTATAATCTGAAGTCAGGCAGGTTGATTCCTTCAGTTCCATTCTTCTTTCTCAAGACCATCTCAAAGTTAATCATCCTAACCATGACCCACTAGAAACTCCCTCTACTTCAAATATTTTCTTCTACATAAGGGCCACTAAAATAAGACAAGTTGCTCAGTCATTGTAGGCAGACGGTTTACTGTCTGAGCCACCTGGTAGCTCAGTTCGTAAAGAATCTGCCTGTGATGCAGGAGACACGGGTTTGATTCCTGGGTTGGGAAGATACTCTGGAGAAGGGAATGGCAACCCACTCCAGTATTCTTGCCTGGAGAATCCCATGGATGGAGGAGCCTGGTGGGCTGCAGTCCATGGGGTTGCAAGAGTTGGACACAACTTAACAACTAAACCACCACCACCACCACTAAAATAGTATTCTTTCAAAAAAACAAAAAACTTTAGAAGGGGGCATTTTTATGATCCAGAATAGGCTTTCAAAAAAAAATCCTCTACTTAAATTGGTTTTTGAAAGAAAACTTTGTGTCTTCATGCCATCTTGCACTTCCAGTGACATTTTGGGCTCTGCAATTACCATGTTTTCAGTCACAAATACCCTTAGCCTTTTTGTTGTTGCTGTTATTTTTTTTAAATAATAGACTCTGCTTTCAGGAGATACAGCCTCTCATACTCACTTAGCCAACGTGCTTTTCTGATTTGATATTCATGTTTTGCACAGCTCCAGCACTGTACTCAGCTCCCAGCACCCATTTCTCCCTATGATTTCTAACCCAATACTTATTGAGTATAAACATCTTTGAACATGGGGACATCCCAGCGCCTGCTTCGATAGATATGTGTGGAATGAATGATTACAAAATAATACTTATTACTGAAGATTCTCTTCATTCCAGGTGTGATTACAAATACTTTCCATACATCTAATCCTTACTGGAACCCCATGAGGTAGACACTTAGGGCTTATGTCTATTTCACAGAAGAGGAAGCAGAGGCACAGAGAAGTGATTTTTTCCAAGGTCATATGACAGTCAAAAATTGCTAAGTCAGGATTCAAATTCTGACTCAAAAATCTCTCAACTTTTTTATAATACCAGGGACTGAACTCCAAGCCACTGTTAGTGAAGAGTCTACTGACTACCAAGCAAGGGATTGGTAATCAGTCTGATAGGCGATGCTTCCTGGAGTGGCATCAGATCCAAGTGGATCTTTGGTAAAAATTCCATTAGTTGGCTACCAACTGGGGATAATTATCTGCAGGTGATTCCTGAGTAGTTTTCTCCATCCACACCACCACTTCACAGTGCAAGCTATTATACTCTTCTTCCTGGACTACATGTATATCCTTCCAGCCCTTTCAATAAAAAACACTCAGAGCCATTTAAACAAACAAATCCACCATTCTCTGTCACTTTCCTCCTCCAAAACCCTCACTGTATTCTACATATCTTTAGGAAACAGTAAAAATCTTCATCTGAGTGTAGAAAGTCCTGCTTACTTTTCCAGACACCTCTCAAGCTTTTTTTTTCCTGTATCCAGTCACAGTCTATCTACTTTCATTTCCTAGAGGAAACATGCTCTTTCCTAGCTAAAGATATTTACTCTGGCTGCTGCTTTAGTTGGGCACACCAACACTCTGTGCTTCCAACCATCCAACTGTGTCGTTGTGACCTGCTGTCATAGGTCTACTCATCTTTCCTTTTGGTATCAGCTTGGCCAGAAAGGATTTTCTTGATACATTCCAGTCCCAGATCATACTAGAGTCCTCTAAAATGTATCATCAAAGTCTTGCTTCTCTGTTTTTTAAACTCCCTTTATACTCTTATAATTACACATTGAATATCTGTCTTCCTTTCTTGCCATATCTCTAGTACCAAATATCTGTCATAGTGCTGATACTTCATACTTGTTGAGTGAATTAATGGACATATATTAAATAATTAAATTATTTCACTTCTAGGAACCATTACCTTAGAGACAATAAAAGATTTAAACAAAAAAAACAAAAAACTTTAGAAGGGGGCATTTTTATGATCCAGAATAGGCTTTCAAAAAAAAATCCTCTACTTAAATTGGTTTTTGAAAGAAAACTTTGTGTCTTCATGCCATCTTGCACTTCCAGTGACATTTTGGGCTCTGCAATTACCATGTTTTCAGTCACAAATACCCTTAGCCTTTTTGTTGTTGCTGTTATTTTTTTTAAATAATAGACTCTGCTTTCAGGAGATACAGCCTCTCATACTCACTTAGCCAACGTGCTTTTCTGATTTGATATTCATGTTTTGCACAGCTCCAGCACTGTACTCAGCTCCCAGCACCCATTTCTCCCTATGATTTCTAACCCAATACTTATTGAGTATAAACATCTTTGAACATGGGGACATCCCAGCGCCTGCTTCGATAGATATGTGTGGAATGAATGATTACAAAATAATACTTATTACTGAAGATTCTCTTCATTCCAGGTGTGATTACAAATACTTTCCATACATCTAATCCTTACTGGAACCCCATGAGGTAGACACTTAGGGCTTATGTCTATTTCACAGAAGAGGAAGCAGAGGCACAGAGAAGTGATTTTTTCCAAGGTCATATGACAGTCAAAAATTGCTAAGTCAGGATTCAAATTCTGACTCAAAAATCTCTCAACTTTTTTATAATACCAGGGACTGAACTCCAAGCCACTGTTAGTGAAGAGTCTACTGACTACCAAGCAAGGGATTGGTAATCAGTCTGATAGGCGATGCTTCCTGGAGTGGCATCAGATCCAAGTGGATCTTTGGTAAAAATTCCATTAGTTGGCTACCAACTGGGGATAATTATCTGCAGGTGATTCCTGAGTAGTTTTCTCCATCCACACCACCACTTCACAGTGCAAGCTATTATACTCTTCTTCCTGGACTACATGTATATCCTTCCAGCCCTTTCAATAAAAAACACTCAGAGCCATTTAAACAAACAAATCCACCATCTCTGTCACTTTCCTCCTCCAAAACCCTCACTGTATTCTACATATCTTTAGGAAACAGTAAAAATCTTCATCTGAGTGTAGAAAGTCCTGCTTACTTTTCCAGACACCTCTCAAGCTTTTTTTTTCCTGTATCCAGTCACAGTCTATCTACTTTCATTTCCTAGAGGAAACATGCTCTTTCCTAGCTAAAGATATTTACTCTGGCTGCTGCTTTAGTTGGGCACACCAACACTCTGTGCTTCCAACCATCCAACTGTGTCGTTGTGACCTGCTGTCATAGGTCTACTCATCTTTCCTTTTGGTATCAGCTTGGCCAGAAAGGATTTTCTTGATACATTCCAGTCCCAGATCATACTAGAGTCCTCTAAAATGTATCATCAAAGTCTTGCTTCTCTGTTTTTTAAACTCCCTTTATACTCTTATAATTACACATTGAATATCTGTCTTCCTTTCTTGCCATATCTCTAGTACCAAATATCTGTCATAGTGCTGATACTTCATACTTGTTGAGTGAATTAATGGACATATATTAAATAATTAAATTATTTCACTTCTAGGAACCATTACCTTAGAGACAATAAAAGATTTAAACATGTCTTGAAAATGTGAATAAGTGGTAGAACTGGAATAGTTTACCCAAGAACACTGACAATTAAAAAAAAGTCATATTATAATAAATGCTAATATATTCCAAGCATTTACTGTGTAAAAGGCATCTTTCCAAGAACTGTGAACAAACTGGTCATTTTTGTTTTTGATTTTCATTGGCTTTTTCCTGAAGACCAAATCAGAGGTCTCTCATTTTCCTCCTAAAAACTGGTAAGAAACACCAATATCAATGATAGTGGCAGTGTTGGTAACAGTAAAGATGATGATGATAATACTGTTGCTGATGGTATCTTACTACATGCTATATTCTTTAAATGCAGAACAATCATATGTGGTCCTAAGGACCACTTAATGAGACAGGTAATATTATTAGCCACACCATAAAGATGAAGAAACTAGACAGAGAAGGGTTAGTAACTGTATATTTATATAGATAATATAGGCATAGTCAGGATTCATATCAATCCAGTCTTGACATTCATTTAGTAGCTGAAAACAGCAATATGCTCATTCCATTTTGGGGGTTAATAGGCTCTGCTGTGTGGCTCTTGCTTAGTGTCTCTCCCGAAGCTGTAGTCAGTTGGGATCCTTAGACATTAAAGTGTTCACTAGGCTAAGCATCAAAGATAGCTTACTTGGAGAGCTGGCAGCTGATGCTGCTGTTGGCTGGGAATGCTTTTGAGACTGCTGACTGGAGGGCCTACACGTGACCTCTCCATGTGGCTTGGACTTCCCACAGCAATGAAGCTGGGTTTTGATAGGGATCATTACAACAAGGGTAATTCCATAATATCAGGGAAAACAGCAAGTCTTCTTAGGAGCTAGAGTTATAGGTTTAGAACATGACTATTCTCATATTCGATTGGTCCAGCAAACACTAAGGAAATCCCAGGATGAAGGGAAAGGAGTTACACTAAACGTCTGGACATGCAGAGCAGCACACATACACACAGAGGGAAGAAACTGATGAAGACCATTTTGAAAACTATCTTCCTTAAGATACTATGTTGTTTCATAATATTTATATTGGCACTAACACTCTTTAATGCTGATCATGGTGGATAAGAAGGTAAGCCTTGCTACCCTCCTTCCAGGTCCCAAAGGATAACAACTTCAAGCATTCTTCACACAAACCATGGACACAGTGCTATTTGATTTGATAAGGTCTGTTTGTCTTTTTTTCCTCTCTTGCTTGAGGGAAAGAAGTTTCACTATCATTCTATTTCAAGAGGCAAGTGGGAAAATCTTGCAGAAAAAACAGGAGCCCTTCAAAGGATGCCTCTTTAAATCACTGTCCATGGAGACCACTTTTCCCTTTAAGCCTGTGAAGAAAGTTTGGCATTTCCTAACTGGCTTTGGTATAAATTCCTTTCTCAGTTTCCTTTCTTTTTTGGTCCACATGGGATCCAAGGGATCATGTGTCTCTCTGAACCCTACAATCAACCCTGAGTTGCTTAAGATATCTGTCCTCCGGCACTGCCTGCAGCAGTATGGACTCTGGATGGAATCGAAAGTGTGCCCTTCTGACCCAAAATGATTGAGAATGGCAGCTGGTGAGCTGGAAATTCTGTGAAAGCAATAAATGACAAGCTGCTACATGCACCTCATATACATTTTGGAGCAACTTAAAACCACTAACTGAACAATTATTTGCCAATTAAAAAATGTAAAGCTGAGGACTTTTCTCAAAATAAGAGTCCAGATTTTGAGGTTCCAAGTAGTCATTCTTGCAGAAACTACATGTACTAAGCATCATGCTTGATGCCAGTTTTGTTTTCTTTCAAGTAAAATGAGAATTTAAGGGAGAACACAGAATACTTCCAAATTTCTAAATGATTTTTCCCATGTACAAAAGGCATAATGTTTCTCTTTGATGGAATTTTTCAAAATATTAAATTATGCATTTTATATAAAATTGAATCACATATTTCAATAGCAAATATAACAGGCATGAAAAGTTTTGAAAACACTGACTCTCGGTAAGTATACAATTCGACAGGTGAGAACAGAGAATACTCAGGGGAGCTAGAAAGTGACCTAATAGATGCCTCACTATATTGCTGGTCTCCACTGGGATATTTTTGCAGAGGGAAGGGGCAGTCTCCATTCACCTGGTGTTTGGGTTAGAGGTCAGTTAAGAGAGTTTTTGGTGTGTTTCTTTGTTTTCCACTGTGGCTGTGACTTAGCCTCACAGAAAATCACATTGTCCACAGTCCAGAGGAAAATCAGCATGACCTTTGCCAAGTCCTGTGAAATCTAGGCCTTGTTTAAATAAATGCTATCATTTTTAATAGCATGATCCATATGCCAGGCCCTGTATAGCTGTTTCACATGATTTATCTAATTTTATCCTTCCAAAACCCCATGAGATAGTGTACCAATTAGAAACAGTATTAAGCTCCTTAATTGCATTAAGTTGCATTAGTGCAAGAATGAAAGTGAAAGTGAAGTTGCTCATCGTGTCGGACTCTTTGTGACCCTCTGGACTGTGCCCTACCAGGCTCCTCCATCCATGGGATTTTCCAGGCAAGAATACTGAAGTGCGTTGCCATTTCCTTCTCCAAAGGATCTTCCCAACCCAGGGACTGAACCAGGGTCTCCCCACATTGGAAGCAGACGCTTTAACCTCTGAGCCACCAGGGGGCTTAAAAAGAAGTTTGATTTCTTCCAAGGAAGGTAACTTAAAAGGTAAACAGCCCTGGGTTTGGAATTAGGAATTCATTCATCATGTGTGACTTCCATTTTCAAAATTATTACATGATCCAAGATGATCACTAGAGTCTTCACATTTGTTTTGTGGCAGCAAATGGTAGAAGGGAGGAAAGTTCTCTAGAAGGACTATCTAAGAACTAGAACTTATACTGCAAAGGCCACGCTTGTCTGTGATAGGAGTCTGGGGTACATTTTTAGCTGTGCAATTTGATACTCAATTTGAATATGGGTTCTTCTACAAAGCAGGAAGAGAATGGATACTGGCCCTCAACTATTAGACAAGGACCCAGCTATTTCTTTTTACCATCTCTGTTGTACAGAGAAAGGAACTGAGGCTTATCAAGGTTTAGATCTTGATCACAAAGGTAGTTAGTGAAAGCCTAAAATTTTTATCAGGCAAGGTGTTATGTTTAATCATTACCATCAACCCTAGAGTTGATACTATTGGCTCTAATTTTCAGGAAACAGACTTAAAGAGGTTAAGGTCACAAATGATTACATGGCAAATAAGATCATTCATGTAATCTGGTTTATCGGATTCCAAACGGGGATCTCTAAAATATTCTACCACACTAATACCATTGCGTGTTTCAGGAAAGAGTCAACACAGATTCCTGGTACCATCTCACCCCTCTACACTAAGTCCCCAGGGGATGTTGCTCATTGAATGAAAATACTGGGTATTGTCAGTTGTGTCTGACTCTTTGGAACACCATGGACTGTAGCCCGCCAGGCTCCTCTGTCCATGGGATTCTCCAGGCAAGAATATTGGAGTGGGTGCCATGACATCCTCCAGGGGATCTTCCTGGCCTATGCACTGAACCCACATCTCTTACATTCGTTGCACTGGCAGGCAGGTTCTTTACCACCAGTGCCGCCTGAGAAGGCCATTTACAATATGTAACTAAATATGGTTCATTATCCTTAAATCTGTTTTCATTTTTTCTAATCATGGCAAATAGATGGGAAAACAGTGAAAACAGTGGCTGACTTTAATTTTTTGGACTCTAAAATCACTACAGATGGTGACTGCAGCCATGAAATTAAAAGACGCTTACTCCTTGGAAGGAAAGTTATGACCAACCTAGACAGCATATTAAAAAGCAGAGACATTACTTTGTCAACAAAGGTCCGTCTAGTCAAGGCTATGGTTTTTCCAGTAGTCATGTATGGATGTGAGAGTTGGACTGTGAAGAAAGCTGAACGCTGAAGAATTGATGCTTTTGAACTGTATTGTTGGAGAAGACTCTTGAGAGTCCCTTGGACTGCAAGGAGATCCAACCAGTCCATCCTAAAGCAGATCAGCCTTTGGTGTTCATTGGAAGGACTGATGTTGAAGTTGAAACTCCAGTACTTTGGCACCTGATGTGGAGAGCTGACTCATTTGAAAAGACCCTGATGCTGGGAAAGACTGAGGACAGGAAGAGAAGGGGATGACAGAGGATGAGATGGTTGGATGGCATCACCGACTCAATGGACATGGGTTTGGGTAGACTTTGGCAGTTGGTGAGGGACAAGGAGGCCTGGTGTGCTGCAGTTCATGAGGGTGCAAAGAGTTGGACACGACTGAGCAACTGAACTTAACTGAATGATACAGCATCTAAATTTGCTTGATCATAAAAAGTCATCTAAAATGTTTGTCAAAAAAAAATTCCCCCCAAATAAATGAATAAACAAACTCCCAGTTCTTTTCCCTGGAGATTATACTCAGTAGATGGAGTAGAGCTGAGAAATCCATGTTGAAAACCTGCTCCAGCTCATCCTTGTGATCAGGCTAAGGTGGGAAATATATTTACATGGTGTAACTACACGCTTTGTCTTTTACTGCTAAGTTTGCAGGAACTTGAAGGTGAAAATGTCATCCCACAATAGTTTCTTTTTTTTTTTAAAAAAAGCTTTCCTTCCAACACCAAGAAAAAAAATAACAACAAAATGTTTCTTCTAGATTTTCTTCTGCTTTTTCTACAAAATAAATATGGAAACACCACAAACAATCATTTAGAGTCCAAAGTCACTTATCTTGAAACTTCAGGACTAAAAAGCCATCCATGAATAAAATGAAGAATGAAAGACTACAGTGAAACAACAGAACTTGAGAAAACACTCTTTTCTGATTCATTCATTGGTTTCTTCTTTCATTCACGGAGAGATCAGATGAACTCAGGAAAAAAAGAGGGAATGCAGACCGTCAGAAAAGCAACTTACTCAGAAATTCTCTTTGTAGTTTGGCTTCCCTTTGCTTTGTGCCTCAACTTTTATGAAAGAGAATCTCAGTGACACAGAGCCTTCTTTGAGAGTTTTGGAAAAGGCTTGATGCTAAAAGTGCACTGCTTGAAACAGAATAGGGCCAGGAAGAGGCACTGCTTCTTAACTGATCATGACTCAATCACAGAAGGAAAGGGAGTTTTGTTTACAAATCTACTTTGTGAAGCAATATATTATAACTGGGGACCTACATGGACCAGTCTCCACACAGAGATGCAATATACAGAGGAGAAAACACCTCATTCTCTAGTTTCTAGTTTTGTGCATGTTTCCATTTCCATCTGATATTCATGAAATAGTGCAGAATTGCTAATCTATAGATAAATATGCAAGTATACATAAATTGAGGGTATGTACTCAAACTGTTTTTTTAACTGATGAGGTACGTGATCAATACAATTTGATATAGAACAAAATATCTTTAGTGAGCTTCAGAATCACCTAAAAGGCTTGTTAAAATGCAGATTTCTGGGACATACACTCAGAGATTCTGATTTAGTAGGTCTGTGGTAGAGTCCATGAAATTACATTTTTAACAGTTTCCCAGGTGGTGCTGATACTGCTCATCCATAAACAACACTTTGAATAGCACTGTTCTAGAGGAGTGATGAGCATATGATTTGGTCTCAGGATCGCTTTATACTATTAAAAATGGCTGGGGATCCCAAATAACTTTACCTGCTACTATTTATGAATACTGAATTAGGAATTAAAACATATATTTATGGCATTAATCTTTGAAACATAATAATAATAAATCTCATGTTAATACTTACTTATTATAATGAAAAGAAATTACATTTTCAACATGAAATAATAAGCCAGAAGAGTGGCTTGTGTTACAGTGGGTAAATCTTTTTAACACCTGGCTTAATAAAAGGAAGTTGGAGCTTCATATCTGCTTCCATACTCAGTCTGTTGTGTAGCAGGAAAAGGGGTGTCCTGATATATAAAGAATATTATATTATCTTAAGAGTCTTTAAAGATAGTCATGGATATTCTTCGATACTCAAAACTCAAAAAGTAGTCATTTCTTAAAGTTTATTTTCAATACAGCTCTGAAATTGTATCAGTGAATTCTCCATACTTATTTACATGACAGTTCATTCATCTTTCACTTCGAATGATCTTACTTCCATGCAAGATTCTGTAGTATATTCACTGGAATTCATTAGTTTACTGAATTAAGCAGATTTTTCCAATATTGACATATGTTATTATATTTTAAAAATCACATTTGTTAATATAACTACCAATTATATCAGAGAAGTCTGTAAGAACTGGGAATCTGTCAAGCTTAAGTTCTCCAAAATTTTAATTTTTCACTTGAAAGCTTGAGCTTTATCATTGGCAACCAAATATTGTCAGTTGTTTCCCTTGGAAGTGACAGGCTTTTTTTTTTTTTTTAATAAGGAAAATATACGCCAAAGAACAAATTGGAATCATCATAGTTTGTCAACTTTTTTGATAAAAATGATATTCCATTAAAAAGGTGGCTAGTTTAGTTTGCTCTCTGGTCAATTACCTAGTCCTTATTTTAGAAAAAAAT
>SJYC01018533.1:0-19661 GCA_006408675.1 Madoqua kirkii
TACTTTGTGAAGCAATATATTTATAACTGGGGACCTACATGGACCAGTCTCCACACAGAGATGCAATATACAGAGGAGAAAACACCTCATTCTCTAGTTTCTAGTTTTGTGCATGTTTCCATTTCCATCTGATATTCATGAAATAGTGCAGAATTGCTAATCTATAGATAAATATGCAAGTATACATAAATTGAGGGTATGTACTCAAACTGTTTTTTTAACTGATGAGGTACGTGATCAATACAATTTGATATAGAACAAAATATCTTTAGTGAGCTTCAGAATCACCTAAAAGGCTTGTTAAAATGCAGATTTCTGGGACATACACTCAGAGATTCTGATTTAGTAGGTCTGTGGTAGAGTCCATGAAATTACATTTTTAACAGTTTCCCAGGTGGTGCTGATACTGCTCATCCATAAACAACACTTTGAATAGCACTGTTCTAGAGGAGTGATGAGCATATGATTTGGTCTCAGGATCGCTTTATACTATTAAAAATGGCTGGGGATCCCAAATAACTTTACCTGCTACTATTTATGAATACTGAATTAGGAATTAAAACATATATTTATGGCATTAATCTTTGAAACATAATAATAATAAATCTCATGTTAATACTTACTTATTATAATGAAAAGAAATTACATTTTCAACATGAAATAATAAGCCAGAAGAGTGGCTTGTGTTACAGTGGGTAAATCTTTTTAACACCTGGCTTAATAAAAGGAAGTTGGAGCTTCATATCTGCTTCCATACTCAGTCTGTTGTGTAGCAGGAAAAGGGGTGTCCTGATATATAAAGAATATTATATTATCTTAAGAGTCTTTAAAGATAGTCATGGATATTCTTCGATACTCAAAACTCAAAAAGTAGTCATTTCTTAAAGTTTATTTTCAATACAGCTCTGAAATTGTATCAGTGAATTCTCCATACTTATTTACATGACAGTTCATTCATCTTTCACTTCGAATGATCTTACTTCCATGCAAGATTCTGTAGTATATTCACTGGAATTCATTAGTTTACTGAATTAAGCAGATTTTTCCAATATTGACATATGTTATTATATTTTAAAAATCACATTTGTTAATATAACTACCAATTATATCAGAGAAGTCTGTAAGAACTGGGAATCTGTCAAGCTTAAGTTCTCCAAAATTTTAATTTTTCACTTGAAAGCTTGAGCTTTATCATTGGCAACCAAATATTGTCAGTTGTTTCCCTTGGAAGTGACAGGCTTTTTTTTTTTTTTTAATAAGGAAAATATACGCCAAAGAACAAATTGGAATCATCATAGTTTGTCAACTTTTTTGATAAAAATGATATTCCATTAAAAAGGTGGCTAGTTTAGTTTGCTCTCTGGTCAATTACCTAGTCCTTATTTTAGAAAAAAATACTTTTATGTAAACTTATCAGTATATCCCACGGACTAGTTAAAATATATGTGTTCAGAGGTTTAGATTAAATGAGTAGCTTTTACTGCTTTAATAATGTCATTCTTAAGTAAAACTGGCATTTTAAAACATTTTATTGTGAGCATGTGTTGGTGAATAAAACAATGGTTACTGGTATGTTTTGGAGAAACCGCCTTAATCTATGCTAAGGCAACAGCGATTTTACCCATGGTTTCTTTAGTATCATTAGTGCAAGTATCAATGAAATGGAGAAAAATTGTTATTGTGAAAGAAGTTTTGAACATGCAGCTGTCTCAAAAGGACCTAGGGGACACCACCATCAGGGCTGAGGTCACATTTGAGAATCACTATTCTAGAGAATAATACAGAGTCAATACTACAAGTGGAACTTTGCATGCACGTATATTTCCTTTGACCATCACAGCATTTTAAAATATGAATTAGATGTCAGCATTTAATAGCAAGGAGATTTCATATAAAAATCTGAGTCCTGGACTTTTCTTGAAAGATCAGAGACATGGTAACATTGGACTCTCTTTCCTTCCTCATGATAATGGACTGGCTATCCTTTACATGAGGCAGGCTCCTCTCCAGTGGCATACCCAACCCCAACCCAACTTACTTCATTCATTACCTTTACCTTCCTAAGTACAAAGCAGTCTGAGTCTGTAAATGCTAGCATTATGATAGAATGATGAAAAGCAAAGCCTGTGAAGTTAACATATGCAAGACATAAAATCCCAGTCTTCCCATGACTAGCTGTGTGACTTGTGAAGTGACTCTCAGTGTTCTTATCTTTCCTAGTCTCAGTTTTCTTATCTCCTAAATGGGGATGATATTATGAAAGTTGTGAGGATTAAATGAGATTATAAAAGTAAAGAATTTTGCTCAGAGTGTCTCAAATCCCTAAGTTCATGATAGAAGTTAGTTCTTTTGATGATGCCAATGGTGACAGAGCCGTGTATTCGACCTTCACAGGGACCCTAGAAGTTATGTGGTCTCGTTTTAGAGATGAGGAAAATGAGGCACAGAAAGGCAATCAACGATCAGCAACGTCTCTACCACCACCTGAAACAGCAGTGAGACAACAATAAACACCGGCTACTGAGCACTTACCAGGCTGCTGGTATTACGCTAATTATATCCAGCCTCTCAGCTAATCTTTACAAAACCTTGAGGTAGAGATATTTTATTGCCATTACACAGATGAGAAAAGTAAGGCTCAGGGAATTTAAGGAAGGTTCTCAAGTAGAGCCTACTCAGAGCTACATGAACTCAGAGCTACCAAGTTTTGGTCTTTAAGAATCTCAAGTACTGTCTTCTACACACAACACTCATTTGTACTGAAAATACATTCATCGATCTAGTCTATATCCATCTTTACTGGTCGCTGATTATCAATGCTTATAAGGAGAAAATCTGTGCTAATTCCTGCAGGCCTGTGGATATCATATCACACAGGTGTTTCTGTGGAAATTCTCCAACACACACCAACGAAAAGAACAAGCAGAAACATCTGAAAGACCACATGTTCCAATAAGACTGATTTATAATTTATCACATCACCTTTTGATAGAGAGAACAGTTTGACATTAACAGACGTTTCAATGTTTATAGAATAAACACACACTTCCCCCTTCACAAATATGCCATAATTGGTGAATCATATAACGAAGCATAATTAACTGGCTGTGAAAAATTAAAACCAAGAACATGGTTTTGTCAAATAAATAATGAAGGAAATTCACAGTATGTTCTTAAGAAAAGCTCTCTATGGTTTTGTGACTGTAATTAGAACCACCTGAACTTTGGCAGAGAGTACTATCAAATTTCCCAAAACCTTTGCTGACATTAGAACATTTTGGATTTAGGTCACATTCCTGGGCAACTGACATTCTCTCTTATTTGCAATTAAATTCTGAAGTTTTCAAACACTCTCTGACCCATCATAACATTTCTATCTTTTCATAAGTTTAAAAATAACCTTGCTTGGGTTAATTGGATCCCAAAGGGTTGTAATTTTTGGTATTTTAATTCATTTTGTCCTTGGCTGATTGTCAAAACTTACTGGAAATAAAGCTCATATTTAGTCTCAATAAACTCATATTTAGTCTAAGTATTTTCAGAAATGAACATACCAATGACACAGGGTAAAGCCAAACTGCCTCTGAGAAGCCTTGGAAAGCACTAGTTATGATGATAAAATGCCAAGAAACCAGATAAAAAATAGGTAACTCAGTTATCTATCTTACTTCAGTTCCCAAATGCCCAGATGTCATGATAATTGGGTAATTAACTAAATGTTAACCATTTATATAAGGATTACTGCTGTGTTGATAGCCTTCAACATGAGTCCATTCCACAGATTTGAGAGATCATTAAACAATGCTATGCTTTGTGACACTTGCTGAATAAGTACAATAGTGTTAGTCGCTCAGTCTTGTCCAACTCTTTGCGACCCCATGGACTGTAGCCCACCAAGCTCCTCTGTCCATGGAATTTTCCAGGCAAGGATACTGGAGTGAGTTGCCATTTCCTCCTCCACGGGATCTATCCAAACCAGAGACTGAACCTGGGTCTTGCGCACGGCAGCCAGTCTCCTGCATTGCAGATGGATTCTTTACCAACTGAGCAACCAAGGCAGCCTGCGTAAGCACAATGCACTCTCTTAGAACAACGACCTTGCAAGTGCTCTCTGAAAAACTGAGTCAAGATCCTCTTTTGATAGATGAGAAAATTCAGAAAGACTAAGTTTCTGCAGAAGCCACTGAGGCTTAGAAAGATTAATAACGTTGGTAGAAACCAATGAAAAACACCCTGATGCTGGGAAAGATTGAAGGTAGAAGGAGAAGGAGGTGACAGAGGAGGAGATGGTTGGATGGCAACCATTAACCCAATGGACATGAGTCTGAGCAAACTCCGGGAGATAGTGAAGGACAGGGAAGCCTGGCTTGCTACAGTCCATGGGGTTTCAAAGAGTCGGACACAACTGAGCAACTGAACAGCAATGACTGAGCAACTGAAGAGCGGCAGCAACAACTGAACTAGTATATGACAAGGGGAAGATCTGAACCCATGTCTGTGGAATTTCCAAGTCCGGCTGTGCTTAGGCGTGGAGGCATGGTGTGACTCAGGACCTGCAAATGGAAACGCTCTCAGGGGCCAGGCAGATGGCCTGAACTTGTAAAAGTGGTTCAGTTTCAGACTGCAGGTAATGGCCAGAATGCTAAGGAACTGGAGACTTCCTACCTTGCCTGATAGCTTTCAAATCCAAAGTTCCAAAAAACACGATGCAAGCAAACCAAAACAGAATCCCGTGTTCTTCCCAGTTCTTTAGCCTGCTGCTCTGATGTAGACAAAATAAAGTAAAAACAATCTCATGAATATGGGCAGCTTTTTTTGTTTAGGAATTTTCACTTCAGCCTAAATGAGTTGTTAAGAAAGCAGCTCAAGTCTGTTTCAATAAGAATTTAGCAATGAGTAAAATTTTCCTTGCTACCAAATTTAAATGAAGTATATGTGAAACTTTTCAAAGCAGTGCCTGGAGTGGAGTCAGCAATTCTGAGCTCTCCTCTTAAATCCTTGTACTAGCTTCTTACTGTAGCAAAATGTTCAGTTCGGTATTCAAAGATTCCGGAAGATTCAAGAGTTCAAGGTGCTAATCAGTGATGAACTGCCCTCAGGCAAGTGGCCAATGAGGGGCCCAGAATCAGCTAATAAATGAATAACTCGGCATTCAAATCTGATTGTCTTAATATTGAATTCTCTATCCAGTAGACACAAAGACTTTTACAATAATTCTAATTTGCCTTTGGAGTGTCAGAGAAGAATGGAAACTTTTTTTTTTTCTTTTCTTTTCTGGAGTGTTAGAGAAGAATGAAAATATCATAGACATTTCCTAATAAATATGGTAGGGAAGGACTGGGTTTCAACATTGTATCAACATTAGTTCAGTAAATTTCCATCAGATACATCAGTTTTAGTATCTAAACCCTACATTTGCCAGTGTGTGCATGATAAGTCACTTCAGTCATGCCCATCTTTTGCGAACCTATGGACTGTATAGCCTGCCAGGCTCCTCCATCCATGGGATTTTCCAGGCAAGAATACTGGAGTGGGTTGCCATGCTTTCCTTCAGGATCTTCCTGACCCAAGGAATGAACCCACTTCTCCTGTGTCTCAGAGGGAAAAAAAGGATTGTTGGACTTTTCCTAACTTTCTAAGAAAGTCTTTGGCAAAGTAGAAAAAAAAATGTTTAGATTTATTTAGCCACTATCACCTACATAGTGTGCCTGCCTGAGAAGAGTGCAGCTTCATTTAAACAAGCAGGTATTTGGAAACAACTGGCGGGAATCAGGTAAACGTCTGGTTAAAGTAGCTGGTGAGTTGACAGCATTTACCCCTCTCCCCCAGCTGGCTTGCGTGCGATAAGGTAGCGGAGTCGACTATCAGAGAGATTTTGTAGCCTGTAGCTGTGGAAATAGCTAAGAAGAGAAAAGACACTTATTTGTTCTGGGTGGATTAGAAGCCCTAGAGGCTGGGGACTGTAACCAATGAGCCCTTTCATGGCTTCCTCAAGTGTGTAGCTACAGCTGCATCCTCCTCCTTGAAATTTCAATAATCCCTCCACCTTTGCAAGGGCACGTGTTGCCATGGAAGGCAATCAAGAGACGGGTTAAAACAGCTCTGGTTATGATTCTTGCCTTGAAATTAAACTCTAGCAAACAAATTGTTTCCTTTTTCCCCAAGAAGATTTTAAATCCAATTTATCTGAGGTTTCTATTTAAATTGAAAATACTGTAGCATCTCAGGCAAAGTGAAATCAATCTCTTTAGAAACAGGAGGAGGAGAAGGGAGAGGGGAGAATGTGGGCCAAGTATATGTAGATTAAAACTTGCTTTTTCAAAGATTTTGAAATATGAAAAACTACCTCTGCCCATAAGATTAATGATAGATCCTTGGGACAGAACCACTCTGTTTAACTGCTTTCCTGGCTGCCTAATAGGCACCCCAAACTTAATGTATTTAAACTCAGATTCCTCATTCTGCTCCTGCCAGGTGTCTTTAACTCCTAGGCTTTGCTCAACCACAAAATGGAACCAACAAATGAGTTGTTTATACCAACCCCTAAAAATCATCTTTCAGTCCTCTCTTCACCTCATTCCCCAAAACTAATTCATCAGACCTTATCTCAACATATCTCAAATTAATCTTGCTGCTACTATTACCTTGGACCGTCACCTTTCGTCGAGACTAGTGCAGTAGCCTCTTAACTTGTTCCCCTCGCTTCCACTCTGGTTCTCAAGAATCCATTCCCTGCATGACAGTCAGAGATCTCCCTGAAACTCCCAACATGGTAGCCACTAAGTGGCTATCAAGCCACAGAAATACAGTCAGTTCCCACTGTGATGAGCTTTAAGTGTAAAAGTACATTGGATTTCAGAGATGTTGCACAGAAGATAAAAAAAAAAAAGGAAAAATCTCATTAGTAATTTTATACTGATTACATGTTGAAATTATAATATTCTGAATGCATCTGGATTAAAGAAGCTATATCAGTGAAGTTAATTTCACATGTTTCTTTTTGCAACAGTTAGCAGAAAATTTTAAATTATATATTTGTATTGGCTAGCACTATAATCAAATAGATCATGTTCCTTAAAAATTCTCTTTTACCTTCCCACAGCCCAAAGTCTGAACTTTAATATATCACAATCTATAAAGCCCTAAGTGATCTGGCTGTTGATTTCCTCTTATGTGTCTTTATAAACTCTAGGCTCCAGTCATACCGGCTTTTGCCTCTTTTAAGTGTATAAAAGACATTCTCCTCTTAAATGTTTTTCACATACTTACAGAACATTTGTAAATGTGCTTTGTCCCCCATGAAATATTATATAGATCAGGTATTGGCAAACTATGGCCCATAGGCCAGCTTTCCCTCCTCTCCCCATACCTTACATTGATTGGCCCCTTCCTCCAGCCATGCTCATCTGTTTACATCTTTTTTTTTTTTTTAAGTTTATTTGGCTATGTTGAGTCTTACATATGGCACATAGGATCTTTCGTTTGAGTGCATGGGCTAAGCTCAGGCATAGCTGCCCTGGCAGCATGTGGGATCTTAGTTCCCTGACCAAGAACTGAAGCCGCATCCCCTGCATTGCAAGGCAAATTTTTAGCTACTGGACCACCAGGAAGTCCTTGTTTACATATTCTTTATCGACTGCTTCCCTGCTGCAAAGGTGGAGCTGATGATTTTTAAAAGAGACCATAAATGGATTCTTGGCCAAAGTAAAAAATATTCACTATCTGGCCTTTTACAGAAAACATTTGTTGATAGATAGATCGAAGTTATGCAGGATCCTTTATGAGCTGGGCCTTGTCTGTCTCACTGGTGTCTTCCCAAGCCATTTCCTCTCTTCCATCTTAGGCTCCAGCTGAGCCACACCACACGCAGAGGCCTGTAGGCACTGACTTCTCCCAGGGTAGACCTTTCTATTCATTTCCTTGGCTGGAAACGTTTCTCTTCCCTACCTCTGGTGAAGTCCTATGTTAGTTGCAAGAGACAGCAGAAATGACTCTGGCTGGGTTAAGAAAGAAGTGGAATTCACTGGTTCCATAAACGAGTGTGGGACTGCCTGGTCCAGCGGTTTAAGCTATGTCAGCAGGAGCTGCTTTCATTCTCTCCATCACCTTCTTCTTCCTCTGCGTTGGCTCTAATCGCATGCAGTTTTCCTCTTGTGGTGCAAAACAGCTTCTAAGAGCTCCCAAAGCTATAAGGTTCCGGAAGTCCCAGAGAGACTGTTCTGAATTGGTTCTAATTAAACTGTATGCCCATGCATGAACCATTTGCTCACACTGGACAGAGGATGTGGTATTTTAATTGGCTCAAAGCTAGGTCAATTGTCAGCCTGCCGAGTGAGGTCTGCAGACCATATAACAGAAGGAGAAGAGTATGATCTTCCTGGGGAAAATTAGGAGAAGCAGGAAATGAGAGCTATGTGGCTAAAATCATGGATATTTGCTTCCTTGTCCTTGAAGTCCTAATGGACACACCATCACTTTCTTTTGGGTGTCTTCACAGACCCCTTTACTGCTGCTTCAGTTGAATCCTACGATCTGGTCTCCTGTGACCCTGGGCTTTCCTCTACATCAGCACTGCTCACACCACATGGGAGTAAATGGTTACCTTGCTTCTTCTCTGTGGGGGCTTCGAGCTTTTTGAAACAGGACTTTGCTCTTTGTATCCTCAGCATACAAACACAGAGACCACTCTAGAGGAAGAGCCCAATACATGCTGAAGAATATATGTAAACATGGACTTTAACCATTCTTTTCTTGAGTAAGGAATAACCATACAAAGACTGTATTTTAGGAGGATTACTTCAGTAGTAACTGGTAGGGTAAATTTGGGAAGATTGTAGCTGGAAGGCTGTACTGTGTTACAGAATGGGATGAAGAGGAATGAAAGGGGCTAGACCGCAAATATAGGAGCAGAGATGAAGGAACTGATGTCTAGAAATGTTCTTTCTATATCACTCATCCAGAAACAGGGCTATAAATTACTGATCAAAAGCTTCGATCAATAAAAAAAGCTACTGTTCACTGATACTTACCTAAGTGTTAAACATTTGTATTTGTTTTATATAAATTAAAAAATTAAAGTCTCTCAATGCCACTTGGGGTAAGCAATATTCTAATTTTAGAGATGATAGGGAAAGAGTTTTAGCAATGTTAAGCAAGCTGTCCAAAGTTATGCAGTGAATCAAGGTAAACTCTAGATCTGAATGAAAATCTGCCCCCCCCAAACTGTGTTGTTTTTAATGACAAAAGACGTAGGTGATACTTCTAAAACTCTTTTAGGTCCCAACCAAGTTACTTTGGGGTTGAGAGTTCATATTATTTTTAACTATTTGAGCAAGACATATCTTGCCTGTGGTAATATTCTTTGTAAAAATTGACTACAACACCTACTGTTTATAGGCTCCTCATATCTGTTGGCATAGTAATTCCTCAGTAGATTTCTCTGATAGCACCTGATAAAGTCAGAATTCAAATAATGGTCACAACATGAATAAATAGCTCATGGGTGTCATCATAGGATCTGGGATTATGTATCAGTACAGTAAAGACATACTGGAAATAAGTTGTGCACATTCAAAAAAAAACATAATTGTTTACAAGGTAGGCAAGCTTATGAAGGATTTTTATAATACTTACACCCTCATTACTTGCTACACAAAGCAAAAAGTACTGGCAATTAATTAGATTCCGGACCTACTTCTTGCTCTCAAAAAGTTCACAGTTTAAAAGGAAGGAAAGAGACACATAAGGTCTTGAAGATTTAAGATTATAGATTCTAAGGGCTGGAAGGTTTATTCCAGATCATTTAGGCCAATGGTTCTCAAACTTCAGGATCCTTTAGAATGACCTTCAGGACTTTGATGAAACACAGGTCTTCAGCCCTGCCACCATAGTTTTTGACTCAGGTGGTCCTGAACAGACCCTACGAATGTACATTTCTAACAAGTTCCAAGTCATGCTGACATTACTGGTATGTGGATAACTCTGAGATCCATTGATTTAGGCCAAGTTTCTCATTTTGTAAATGAGCTAATCCAAGCCAAGGGAAGTATAAGACTTGTCTGAAACTACACTAGCTAATTTTACAGCTGAAAATGAGGGAAATAATTTGTGGACTCCTCTCTAAGTAGAGGTGTGTGTGTATATATATATATACACACATATGCAGATTTCTTTTTGTGCCTATGAAGCATCCATTACTCCTTCTTTTGGTCATAAGAATGCTTTCACTTCTCTGTGTTCCTATGATTTGAGTGGAATTGATGTCATGTCCACTTGCAGAGATGAGCATATAAAGAACAACTGGAAATAAGTCTGAAATTTATCTATCAGAGGGATTGCTGATTAAGCATGCATGTTTTCCAGAATCTATCCTGAAAATAAAGTTTCATCTTATATAAATATATCAACCAGCATTGCTTTAATAGGAAAACAACAACAACAACAAAGAACCAAAAGATCCATCAGTAAAAGAGCATTCACCTGATTTATGATAGATGCCTACAATGGAATCTATGCTATTTCAAAAATAAGAGAAATGTACTGATAATGATTCCTGAAACCCTCAAAGAACTCTTATTTAGGACATTCAAAGAGCTATAAGATCTAGACAGTGAGAAAAAAAAACACAACAAGCTATAACATAGCTATGACAAACCTAGACAGCTTATGAAAAAGCAGACACATCACTTTGCTAACAAAGGTCTGTAGAGTCAGAGCTATGGCTTTTCCAGCAGTCATGTATAGATATGAGACTTGGACCATAAAGAAGGCTGAGTGCTGCAGAGTTGATGCTTTTGCACTGTGGTGCTGGAGAAGACTGTTGAGAGTCCCTGGAACCTCAAGGAGATCAACCCAGTCAATCCTAAAGGAAATCAATCCTCAATATTCATTGGAAGGACAGATTCTGAAACTGAAGTTCCAGTACTTTGGCCACCTGATGCAAAGAGCTGACTCACTTGGAAAGATTCTGATGCTGGGAAAGACTGAAGGCAGGAGAAGGGGATGACAGAGGATGATATGGTTGGATGGCATCATCGACTCAATGGCCAGGAGTCTGAGTAAACTCCAGGAGATAGTGAAGGACAGGGAAGCCTAGCATGCTGTAGTCCATGGGGTCACAAAGAGCTGGACATGACTGAGTGACTGAACAGCATAGTGCTTCAAGTTACTACTTATGCAGGGCACAGAAATACATATATTCACATAAATACACTCATAGCATGTAAGTTTATATGTGTATGTGGAGCTACTGTTTGTAGGATAGAGTGCTATATAGTCTTATATATATATATATTTTATACATTATATATTCTTAGAGCACTATATATTCTTATATGTATTCACATACATAAATATACCTTACATACATATACATGCATATACCTTAGAGCACTGTATATTCTTATATATATTTATAAACATACATACATATACCTACATAATATATTATCACATAATATAAATCACATAATATAAATGTGATGACTATATATGAGTTAAAGTGATGTCTCTCAGTCATGTCTGACTCTTTGTGACCCCATGGACTGTAGCACACCAGGCTCCTTCATCCATGGAATTTTCCAGGCAAGAGTACTAGAGTGGGTTGCCATTTCCTTCTCCAGGGGATCTTCCTGACCCAGGGATCGAACCCAGGTCTCCCTTGTTGCAGGCAGACACTTTACCATCTGAGCCACCAGGGAAGCCCATATATGAGTTAGTATATGTCTAAATATTCCATAAAGTTACTTTTCTCTTTGGAATCTCTCTGATAAAATAGAAGTACAGAGCTTGGTGTTTGCATACTTGGCACTTGTATGCATTTTTCAATTTACCCACCCATGTAGACAGTATTTTCAACATCTATACACTTACAAGTTACAGTTCAGCTTGTTCTTATATTAATGGGGAGGGGGAAACAACCTACTGGATGCTTCAACGTGGAACAGATGTTGAAGACCACTTGTCACAATGTCTTAAAATTGGTAGGTTCAATCTACACAAACTTACATTTATTCATCATTTCTCATAGCTATCAACTACCACGCACAGAAAAGATTCCGGAATTTGAGGGAGGGATGATTATTTCAACTTTTAGCATTTTATGGGAGGTGAATAAATATTCATTGAGAAAGTGTTCCAGGTTTTGGAGGTTCTAAGCTTTACTGAAAATAATTTTTACTTGTCTTTGCTCTTACTTCCCCTTCATGTCCTAGACGTTGCTGGATGTTTTTTCTCGAACAGCTTGCTGGAAGTTTTGCAGACCTCTCATTTAGGAAGGGCCTGCTGACTTTTTGTTGTTGTTGTTGAGGAGCATGAGCAGCCCAAATAAATATGCACAGGTATCCTGAGCACATAATAATAATAAGCATTGCTGAGAATTCTCCTCAGCTCTACTGTCAACTTGGCACACCGTGTTCTGATTTGTTAAACAAAGAAAGCAGCCAAGTTGGGAGTACCTAATGAGACAGCAAATGCTCCTGCTGTCACCGGTGAGAATCTAAGAATCACAGGGAGAGTGTCTATTACACCTCTAGGGATCAACTTCAGTGCTAATCTCCAAGGCTCCTTCTAGCTTTAAAATTCCATTTTATGATTGAAAAACTTCCTCCCTTTTCTAGTGAATAAACACAAGATCCAAATCTCTCATGAATAGACGATACCCAAGCCCTTAGTGGAACTGCTTTTATATCAATGATGGTCTGTGAACCTCATTTGAAATCTCCAGTTCTACAACTCAAATTAAAGCGATGATGGTATATTATTATACATCATCTGTATGATTAACCCCTCCTGCCACCAAACATGTAAACACCAAGTATTGTCAAATATGTAAAGCAATTCAAACTCTCATTCACTGCTGGTAGGAGTATAAATTGGAAATTGTTGAGAAGACTGCCTGTTAGTATCTTTTAAAGCTGACAAAAATGCATATTCTCTTAACCAGAAATTTCACTCTCAGGTTTATATTCTATAGACACACTAACATATGTGTATATCTATACATGTAATATTTGTAATAGTCCCATACTGGAAGCTACTTCAGTGCCCATCAAAAATAGACTAATTCACAAAACGTGGCATGTTCACTTTTTGGAATAATAAATGAGACTCAACACAATTATTATACAAAAAATCACAGATGATCTCACAAACAAATGAAGCTAAAAATAAGACATAAAAGACTATATTGTGTTAAGGAAGTATGTGCAGGTGCATGCTAAGTAGCTTCAGTTGTGTCTGACTCTCTGCAATCCTGCCTATGGGATTCTCCAGGCAAAAATACTGGAATGTCGCCATGCTCTCCTCCAGGGGATCTTCCTGACCCAGGATCAAACCCATGTCTCTATGTTATCTGCACTGTATGACTCAGGGAACTCAAACTGGGGCTCTGTAACAGCCTAGAGGGGTAGGATGGGGAGGAAGGAGGGAGGAGGTTCAAGAGGGACATATGTATACTATGGCTGATTTGTGTTGATGTTTGGCAGAAACCAACACAATTCTGTAAAGCAATAATCCTTCAATTAAACAAATAAACTTAAAAATAGTATATTGTGTTTAATTTCATTCATATAAAATTTTAGTGTTAAAACTAATATATGAGTGTTAGAAGTCAAGAGAGTAGATATCCTTGGGGAAGGAGAAGTTGAAGAACACAAAAGAGGCCTGATATGTTCTGTTTCTTCATCTGAGTGCTGAATGGGTGTGTTCATGTAAATCTGAGCAGCTTCTCAGTACTGTATTATTAATTGTTAAAGATAACAGAAAACCACAATAGCTATTGTGATGGAATTTACTCATTTCATGGTATTACCAAAACTGACTACTGTATCAATAATAACTATAATTAACACTGATGTAAGATTTTTCAGGTTACAAATGTGTTTTGTATCTCTTTTATACAAACAGCTCGTGCAACTCAACAACAAAAACCAAATAACCCAATTGAAAAATAAGCAGAAGACCTAAAGAGACATTTCTCTAAAGAAGAAATACAGACGGCCCAAGATACATGAAAAGAAGCTCAATACTGTTAATCATTCAGTTCAGTTCAGTCACTCAGCTGTGTCCGATTCTTTGTGACCCCATGAACTGCAGCATGCCAGGCCTCCCTGTCCATCACCATCTCCCAGAGTTCACCCAAACTCATGTCCATCGAGTTGCTGATGCCATCCAGCCATCTTATCCTCTGTCGTCCCCTTCTCTTCCTGCCCCCAATCCCTCCCAGCCTCAGAGTCTTTTCCAATGGGTCAACTCTTCACATGAGGTGGCCAAAGTACTGGAGTTTCAGCTTTAACATCAGTCCTTGCAAAGAGCACCCAGGACTGATCTCCTTTAGAATGGACTGGTTGGATCTCCTTGCAGTCCAAGGGACTCTCAAGAGTCTTTTCCAACACCACAGTGCAAAAGCATCAATTCTTTGGTGCTCAGCTTTCTTCACAGTCCAATTTTTACATCCATACATGACCACTGGTAAAACCACAGCCTTAACTAGATGGACTTTTGTTGGCAAAGTAACGTCTCTGCTTTTGAATATGCTGTCTAGGTTGGTCATAACTTTCCTTCCATAACTTTCCTGTCTTTTAATTTCATGGCTACAGTCACCATCTGCAGTGATTTTGGAGCCCAAAAAGATAAAGTCTGACACTGTTTCCACTGATTGCCCATCTATTTCCCATGAAGTGATGGGCCCAGATGCCATGATCTTCGTTTTCTGAATGTTGAGCTTTAAGCCAACTTTTTCACTCTCCTCTTTCACTTTCATCAAGAGGCTTTTTAGTTCCTCTTCACTTTCTGCCACAAGGGTGGTGTCATCTGCATATCTGAGGTTATTGACATTTCTCCAGGCAATCTTGATTCCAGCTTGTGCTTTTCCCAGCCCAGCGTTTCTCATGATGTACTCTGCATAGAAGTTAAATAAGCGGGGTGACAATGTATAGCCTTGACATACTCCTTTTCCTATTTGGAACCAGTCTCTTGTTCCATGACCAGTTCTAACTGTTGCTTCCTGATCTGCCTATAGGTTTCTCGAGAAGTAGGTCAGGTGGTCTGGTATTCCCATCTCTCTCAGAATTTTCCACAGTTTCTGGTGATCCACACAGTCAAGGCTTTGGCGTAGTCAATAAAGCAGAAATAGATGTTTTTCTGGAACTCTCTTGCTTTTTTGATGATCCAGCAGATGTTGGCAATTTGATCTCTACTTTTTCTGCCTTTTCTAAAACCAGCTTGACTGTCTGGAAGTTCACGGTTCACATCTTGCTGAAGCCTGACTTGGAGAATTTTGAGCATTACTTTACTCGCGTGTGAGGTGAGTGCAATTGTGTGGTAATTTGAGCATTCTTTGGCATTGCCTTTCTTTGAGATTAGAATAAAAATGGACCTTTTCCAGTCCTGTGGCCACTGCTGAGTTTTCCAAATTTGCTGGTATATTGAGTGCAGCACTTTCACAGCATTATCTTTCAGGATTTGAACTAGCTCAACTGGAATTCCATCACCTCCACTAGCTTTGCTCATAGTGATGCTTTCTAAGGCCCATTATTAGTGAACTGCAAATTAAAACTACAATGAGGTACCAACTCCCATTGATCAGAATGGCCATCACTAAAGTCTACAAATAACAAATGCTGGGGAGGGTGTGCAGAAAAGGGAACCCTTCTACTGCTGGTAGGAATATAAGTTGGTATGACCATTAAGGAAAACACAGAATTACCATATGATCTGGCAATCCCATCCTGGGGAATATATTCATACAAAACTATAATTCAAAAAGATACATGCAAGTCTATGTTCATAGCAGCACTATTCACAATAGCCAAGGCATAGAAACAATCTAGATGTCCATCAACAGATGAATGAAGAAATAAAATGTGGTATACACACACACACACACACACACACACACACACACACACAATGGAATACTACTCATGCATAAAAAGAAGAAAACAATGCCCTCTTAATACTAGTGACATGGATAGACCTAGAGACTGACAGAGTGAAGTAAGTAGAAAAGACAAATACAAATGACACATGAAATCACTTACATATAACATAATGAACCTATCAAAGAAACAGAAACAGATTCACAGACACAGAGAACAGACCTAGACAGACACAGGCAACAATCCAGTGAAGGAACGACTGGGGCAGGGATGGAATGGGAGGTTGGGGTTAGCAGATGTAAGCCAGTATATACAGAATGAATATACAATGAGGTCCTAGCACAGGGAACTATATTCAATGCCCTATGATAAACCATAATGGGAAAGAATATGAAAAAGACCATATATACATATAACTGAAACACTTTGCTATATGAAAGTGAAAATGAAGTTGCTCAATTGTGTCTGGCTCTTTGTGACCCGATGGGCTGTAGCTTACCATGATCCTCCATCCATGGGATTTTCCAGGCAAGAGTACTGGAGTGAATTGCCATTTCCTTCTCCAGACTTTGCTATATAGCAGAAATTAAAACAACATTGTAAATTAACTATTGTTGCTGTTTAGTTACTAAGTTGTGTTCAACTCTTTTGTGAACCCCATGGAATGTGGCTAGCCAGGATCCTCTGTCCATGGAATTCTCCAGGCAAGAATACTGCAGTGGATTGCCATTTTCTTCTTCAGGGAATCTTTCCATCTCAAGGACTGAACCCACATCTTCTGGCAGGTGGATTCTCTACCACTGAGCCACCAAGGAAGCCCAAATCAACTATATTTCAATATAAAATAATTTTGATCTTGGCAAAATTTTCCTACAAATTTTAAAGGAGAGATATTTGAAAATGATCCACTCTGGGTTAGTGAGGCCCAGGTCATATCATATATTGTAGTTGGAACTGTTGAATCAGAGGCAGGTACCTAACAACTGAAGACACCCTAAGCTAATTCAGAAAAATGAATTTATTAGGTTTCCTTAATCATGTGAACATATTCATTCTTTTTTTAATATAAATTTATTTATTTTAATTGGAAGTTAATTACTTTACAATATTGTATTGGTTTTGCCATACATCAACATGAATATACCACAGGTATACACATGTTCCCCATCCTGAACACCCGTCCCTCCTCTCTCCCCATACCATCCCTCTGGGTTGTCCCAGTGCACCAGCCCCAGGCATCCAGTACCATACACCGAACCTGGACTGGCAATTCATTTCATATATGATATTATACATGTTTTAATATCATTCTCCCAAATCATCCCACCCTCTCCCTCTCCCACAGAGTCCAAAAGACTGTTCTATATATCTGTGTCTCTTTTGCTGTCTCACATACAGGGTTATCAATCCAAAAGTCTACAAGCAATAAATGCTGGAGAGGGTGTGGAGAAAAGGGAACCCTCTTACACTGTTGGTGGGAATGCAAACTAGTAAAGCCACTATGGAGAACAGTGTGGAGATTCCTTAAAAAACTGGAAATAGAACTGCCTTATGACCCAGCAATCCCACTGCTGGGCATACATACTGAGGAAACCAGAATTGAAAGAGACACATGTACCCCAATGTTCGTTGCAACATATTCATTCTTACTCCACACTTTCAAGTATGTAGTGAATTGGGAATAGGTGTGAACTTTAAGATGGTTAAACCTGAAATTAAATTCTCTGGTTCCTGGTTTCTATTTTTAAGCAGACAATGGCTTGCTTTTCTACTCTCCATAGACTATGGATAGATTTTGAGGGCACTGTGCCAAGACAAATAAGCCAGAAAGATGAAGACAAATACATCATATAGTAGCACTTGTATTTGGAATCTGGGGAGGGGGTGGGGGGCGGGGAAAGGTCAAGCTCACAGAAACAGAGAGTAGAAAAGTGGTTACCAGGGGCTGGTATGGTGATGGAGGATAGGAGAAATAGGGGGAGGTTGGTCAAAAGGTATAAACATTCAGTTATAATATGAATAAGTTCTGAGGATCCAATGTAAAACATAGTGGCTAGTTGATAACATTATATTATAACATGACTCAGTGACTGAACAACAAGTACAATTAAAATTAAAATTTGCTTAAAAAAGTAGAAGAAATGCTACTACTAAAATAAAAAGGAAGATATATACATATGTCAAATCACCACAGTATATACACTTTAAATATTTTACAATTTTACTTGTCAATTATACTCAGTGAAATTGGGGAAAAAAAAAGACTAGTTGGACTTCATGCTTCCCTTTTATAACCTGCGTGCCAAACAGGACAGATTCTAAGAACTTTCTTACTGTGTTGAATGCTGGTAGGTTTCTGAAGACAGCGGCTATCTCAGACTTAACAGCTTCAGGTTAGCTCCTTCAAAATGAGAAGTCAACATGTAAAAAGTTGCTCTAGCAGGTGGTACCAGAATCTTTTCACATCTGACCCTGAGTAAAGGGGATTTTCAATGTCAACATCAAGAGTAACTCAAAGGAACAGAGCCTCTTTGATAAGAAAGTAAAACCTTAGGTAATTGGTTCAGCAGATCACATCTTACCTGTGAGAAACTCCACATTTCTAATGTTCAACAGAAAAAAAAACACAGTCCTACTAAAAAAAAAAAAAAAACACACACAGCCACTAATGTGATAAACAAGATCTTTGTCCTAGGAGTCAAAGTTATCTTTGCCACTTAAATTGTTTCTTTCTTGTGCTATTTTTCCCCCTTTGCTAGAGACTGGTATCTTAGAGATTATTTATTTGACTCCCTTTGTCTTAATCTCTGGACACCTCTCTATGTATGACCTCTGTCTAAGTTTACTTTTCATGGAAAAGTAATAGAAATGGTTGGGAACACAGGTAGGAAAATAATCTTCCAAGGTTTATGAAACCAAGATGCTGAAGCTGCAATACACCCATGTAAACTCAGTTATTTAGATAATCACTGTTCTTCAGAAGCAGCATTTAGCTATCTCTGACTACCTGGAAAACCAAATTTGTACAGTGAATCCATATCTTAGTGAGCATGACCCTGGGGGCTGCAACAAAACAACATCTAAATCTTGTAGATGAGGATAAACTTCTGATGACTGGACAGGTTTGGTTGGATGGCACAGCCAACTAAACAGTGTTTCAGTAATGGGACATAGGTGTGATATCAACCCTTAGGCAAAGCCTCAGATTTTCAAATGGACAAGTGCCACATTCCTACTGTCACCCCTGTCCCTAGTTCCTTCACAGAAGTGAAGCAGCCTGGAATTGTGGTGAACTACATGCTATGGAGACATAAGAACTTACATCCTGAATAGTTTTAGTAACCTTGGTTTACTCAATCTCCTTAGTCTCTGTTTTGTTACCTATGTATGGGATCAATAATACTTACATAGTAGCACTATGATATTAGGAAACTCTTATGTAGCGAGCAGTGGCTGCATGGCCCTGGAGTGGAGAGCAGCCCAGAGGAGACACCCTACATCCAAGGTAAGCCGCAGCAGCTGCACTGTGCTGGAGCAGCCGTGAAGGGATACCCCACATCCAAGGTAAGAGAAACTCCAGTAAGAAGGTAGGTGCTGAGAGAGGGCATCAGAGGGCAGATAGATTGAAACCACAGTCACAGAAAACTAACCAATCTAATCACATGGACCACAGCCTTGTCTAACTCAATGAAACTATGAGTCATGCCGTGTAGGGCTACCCAAGACAAACGGGTCTTGGTGGAGAGTTCCGACAAAATGTGGTCCACTGGAGAAGGGAATGGC
>SJYC01018537.1:0-37670 GCA_006408675.1 Madoqua kirkii
ATCTAGTAACATTTATGTAGATCAAGACATGGATGTAAAATAACTGTATTTAAACTAATTGAAGATAACTGTTTAAAAAACAAGAAAAACAAAATATGCCAAAATTAAAAGAAAATAGGAGAAGAGAGACAGACAACAATATACTGATAAGTAAATAAATAAAGAGAACAGTTGGAGTATTACATTTGCACTTACAAGAATTACCACTTAATTGAAAGGAAGTGTTTAATTTGGAACAATTTGTCACCTATTCTTCATCTTCTAAACTTTGACATGCTTCACAGATACAACAAGTTATTTAGTAGAATGCCTCTCAATTTGGATTTGTTTGATACATTCTCTTATTTGAATTCAAGTTGCATTTTTGGCAGGATATCTAAGACTTGGTGTTATGTCATCACTTCAGAAAGCATAAACTGTCAGATTAGTGCACAAATTGTTACAGTATTAATGATGTTAATTTTAATCATTTAATGTGATGCATGTCAGGTGTCTCCACTGTCAAATTACTCTTTCCCCACTGTAATTAGCTAGTAATGTGTCTGGGTGAGGGGATACTTTGAGAATATGCACTGCAGACCAGATAATAATGATGTAACAACTTTAAGTTTGGGGACTGTGATAATTGTATTGTATCTAATATCTGAGAATATGTTTGTTCTTAGAAAATACATGTGAAATAGTGAGAAGTAAAGGAGTACAATGGGCTTCCCTGGTGGCTCAGTGGTTGAAGCGTCTGCCTCCAATGCGGGAGACCTGGGTTTGATTGCTGGGTCGGGAAGATCCCCTGGAGAAGGAAATGGCAATCCACTCCAGTATTCTTGCCTGGAGAATCCCATGGACGGAGCAACCTAGTAGGTTACAGTCCAAGGAGTCGCAAAGAGTCGGACACAACTGAGCGACTTCACCTTCAAAAGAGTACAATATCACCAACTTAATCCCAAGTAGTTTAGGAATAATCATATGTGTATGTACAAATAGATTCATAGAAGACAAAAACAAAATTAATGTTGCAGAATGTAAGAATGAGTGAATCTGGATGAAGGGCCTCTGGGAGCTTTCTGTACTATTCTTGCATTTTCTTTGTAATGTTGAAAATCAAAAAATTATTAAAATATAAAATGCTTACTCTAAGGTTTTGACTATACATTGACAGTCAGAACAGGAAAATTAGCTCTTTATTTTCTCTTAATTTATGCACTAACTTCTTTTCCATAAGAAAAATTATTTAATAATTACAAATTAAGCATTCAGCACAGTACTTAGTCCATAGTGAGGACATAATAGTATGGTAGTGATTAAAGGGAGAACAAGAGGAAACACTTGCTGTAAAAATTGGCTAAATGAAGACCTAAGGTTATGATGACACACTAATGTTTGCCCTGGATAAAACTGTTACTCTCAGTTTGTTTTATCTACTGCAAACCTTCTAGCTGATATGCCACAGGTTACATGGCAGCAGTGAAAAGACACCATTACTGATTATTACAACGATGTACAGAGGATCTGAAAGAGTGCCAGGAAAGGTACAAATCATTTACAAAGAGCTGATATTCCAAAATCAATTCCTCTAGGTTTCTTCCAAGTAATTGAGGATGATATGCCAAAGTTTTTTCTCATTACTTTCTTTTTTTGAGGTGTGTGCTTAATGGATAAAGTTTGGAAAACAGTACTTTTTAAAATACAAAGATATTCATTTTCTTATTTCAAACAAAGGTTATTGAAAATTCATATTTAATAAAGGTAAATGTAGAGGGACTTAGATTAAGATGAGATATGTCATTCTTAGAGCCTGTATCTATTTTACACTAGTTGTAGCATTGGTGGGACAGAAGTAAGACACAAGTGACATTTACTATTAATTTGAGATTAATTATCTTTGTTTTATGAAATTCAAAAAGGAAGACAACAAGAGAGGAGAGTTTGTCTAAAAAGAGCAGAAACTTTGTAAATTTAAATAAATTCTCATTAGCTTTTATAAAAATCCATGTTTTCAGATTGAATTAATTTTTGTGAAGCTCTTCATGCACAGATATAAGTAAATAAAATTTTATTACTTTCTTCAGAAACATTTAAGAATTGCACACTTCTTAAATATTTTCTACCTTAATACATGATCTAAGAAGCTTTTCTTTGTCCATGTTAATACTGCCAGTGTTCACAGCACTTCAGGAACCAGTTTAGGAATGCTTTGCAGCCTTCAGCATAGTTGAGTGTCTGAATTTTGTAAATAGTACCAATATACTAAATGCTAGTTTATTGTCTACAGTATGAATAATAATGACAGAAAAACAGATAATATAATTTGAGGTAATGAAACATTGTGAAAACATACAAGTATCAAGACTTTATTGCTTATTTAATTCATCATTTGAGACTAAAAACAAAAGAAGAGGTCCTTATTTATTTTTATTATTAAGTTCTTTGGAATGAATGCATTTTTCACAAATTTTTGCATAAATTAAGGTCCTCAATAGAATATATACCAAAAACCTAGTAAATGTGTGAACAAACCACTTTTGACATTAGGTCTTCATCCCATTAATTCATTTATTCACTCAACAACCATAAATTAATACCTACACACCTGCCCTGTATCAATGGTGATTAACTTTTAACTGTTGCTTTTTCCTTTGTGTCAAACATAATTTTGGGAGGTAGTGAAGATTACTGAGTCAGAACTGAATTCAGTCCTCCGTCTACCACTTACTTGATGCCAACACATTGAGGTACTAGTAAATATTGGACTATTTTAGAGGTTTAAAAAAATCTAAGACTTAACACTCCTTCTCCAATTAAAAGAGGTAAAAGAAAGCAGATAGAAAAGAAATGACAGATCTGTTAGTGATATAGTTGATCCTGGAGAATGTGGCTTCTGCTGTGTTCCAGTGGATCCCTAATACTGATTTCCAGAACGAAATAGTTTTAACATCACATAGTAACCTACAATAAGTTGATTATCCTATATTTTCTCAGCAAATATAGCTTATTTGGGATAAACATAGAATTTCTATTTGAGGTCTGCAACCATAGCTAGCCATGTGCAAGTCCCTCCATGGCAAGGGAGGAGAACACTTTTTAAAGTGGAAAATGAAATTGGGAAGCCAATAGAGCCCCATAGGTTTCTCATTGGCTTAGTTCTTTTGAGGACAGAAGGGGAGTTTTCCTTCTTCCTGTTGGGGTCTGCTACCATCGCAAGGCATGAAAACTTCCTCTTCTCGTCTGCTTGCTCTATTGAACTCAGGTTTCTGCTCATTAATTTTTTGCAATTCTCACAGGGAAGGCTGTATACCTGTAGCTCTTTACACTTGGGGAATTTTCTTACAAAACTTACAGCAGGAAGTGAAACCATACGCTAGCATTGTGCCCCTGCCCTTTGAAATAAGTCTCCCAGCGCTCTGCTGAGTCTCAGAAGACTGATTCAAGAGTTAACGGTTTGGAAATGTGAACATGTAGAAACAAAGAGTAACTGTTGGGCTGAGAAACTAGTAACATTTCAGACTATAAATCAGCCACAAACCAGAGTCACCAAACTCTCAGTTTTGTGAAAGAGACAGATAAAGGTCTGACACACATTCCTAAGCTGTTGTTATAGGAAGCAGAGCCCCTCCAGATGAAAACTGCTGATTTCAAGCACATAGAAACCAGAGGGATTGAAACCAGAATATTGACGATGCTTGAAATTTCACCTTGATGCTAATCAACTTGAGAATTTAGGACAAGCTGATCATCATCCTGCAATCCCTTCCTCACATTGCCTTTAAAACAATTCCCTGAAAGTCATTGGGAAGTTCAGGTCTTTTGAGCATGATAATATTATACTATTATAACCTGTATGAGCTCAGCACCCTGTGATAAACATTGTACTTTCTTTCACCACAACCTAATGTCAGTAGACTGCCTTTGCTGTCCATCATAAAAGTAGACCCAAGTCCAAGTCTGTAGCAGAGCAGCATGCATGTTTCTTATACACAGGTAGCTCACAAAGAAAGGAGAAAGATATTCCCAAGTATGCCTGCTTTATTCTTATTAAATGAACTGTTTAGTAAAGTTGATTCCCCAACAAAGGAGCAACAACAGCAGTTGCTTCCCACGTGGCTCAGTGGTAAAAAATCCCCATGCCAATGCAGGAGATGCAGGTTCAATTTTGCTTTGGGAAGATCCTCTGGTGAAGGAAATGGCAACCCATTCCAGTTTCTTCCCTGGAATATCCCACGTGCCTTGGGATATCCCACTGTAGCCTTACAGTCCATGGGGTCACAAAGAGTCAGACAGGACTTAGTGACTAAACAACAACAAAAGTAACTTATCTCCTTTTGGGAGAAGTGAATGAATGAACAGAGAAAGGCTAGAAATGTAGATTGCAAGATGGTGACTTAAAAAATTACAGGCAACTTGAGTAGAAATTCAAAAGGTATTTCCATTATTAATGTCTGAAAAACATCAGTGGGAAAGAATCACAGAATCACAAAAATAAACGTAGTTTAAGTGCATGCTGAAAAAGAAAAACATTATCGTGTTAAAGAATAACTTGAACTTACACATTCAACAGTGAGAGGAGTTATTTCAGAGTTATCAGAACTCTAAAGTGGTGGGTGGGAAAAAGGGGTCATAAGAAGAAACAGAACTTAATGTAGAAGAAGAAGCAGATTTTGAAGGAAATTTAATGATGTTTCAATGACTGTGGACATTAGCATGTGTAAATAAGGAATTAGTCAAAATATTTAATTAGGAGAGAGAAAATGATTCTGTTGATTCTGCTTTTTTTTTTTAAAGGCGATTATGCTAAGAAGACTGCAAGATAGAAATATAGGTAGCACAGGCTCTTTTGATACTCCACATGAAAGATGGTAGGGATGAATAGGATTCAGGGCAAATTTTGGGGGAAATAATGTAGGAGTTCAGAACTGATTGGGAAAAGAGAAGAGGAGGAGGGAAGAGTTCAATTATTGTTCCTAGGTTTATGAACCTTAATATAAAAGCTATAAAAATAGAGCAAAAATCAAATGTAGGAAGGAAGGTAGAAAAAAAATTATGGTAGATGGAAATAACAAGGCCTAGACAGTATAAAGATTAGTTTAATACTACTGTTGTCCCAGAATATCTGTGTAATTTTAGATTAATTACTCAAGTTATCTAATCCACAGTTTTAACATCTATATAATGGAAGCTATAAGAATTACCATTCATGTATTGACTATTGTAAACAGTGCTACAATGTACCTTGGTTTGCATGTCATTTTGAATTATGGTTTTCTCTGGATACATGCCCAGGAGGGGATTTCTGGGTCATATACTAGCTCTATTCTTAGTTTTTTAAGGAACCTCCATAAATGTTCATTGATGATGAGATAAAGAAGAGGTGGTACATGTACATAATGGAATATCACTAAGCATAAAAAAGAATGAAATAATGCCATTTGCAGCAACATGGATGGACCTAGAGATGATCATACCAAATGAAGTCAGTTAGACAGAAAAAGACAATTATCATTTGATGTCACTCATATATTGAATCTAAAACAATGATACAAATGGACTTATTTACAAAACAGACTCAGAAAACAAATTTATCGTTACTAAAGGGGAAATGTGGGCTGGGAGAGGGATAAAATAGGAAGTTGGGATCCTTAACATATATTTACTGCTGTATATAAAATAAATAATCAATAAGAGCCTACTGTATAGCACCAGGGACTCTACTCAATACTCTGTGGTAAACTAAATAGGAAAAGACTCTGACAAAGAATAGATATAGGGATATGTAAAACTGAATGACTTCACAATACAACTGAAACTAACACAACATTGTAAATCATCTATACTTTAATATAAAATAAAAATAAAAAAAGAACCCAACAGGAGGATTATCTTTGAACAGAAAATTACCATTTGAATATTTTAAAGGATTAGAAACTTCCTATTCTGTGCCTTTGGATACTTTGGCATGATTTAAGATCACTCTGTATTAAACAAACAAACAAACAAACAAACATGGTACATTTATTTGAACACGAAGGAAATGGTGATACTTATCTAGTTAATACTGAATGCCCAAGGGACGATCGGAGGGAGTTAACATGAGATAACAACCCAAACTGTGGGATAGCAAGAGAGAGGAAAAAGAGAGAGAGAGAGAGAGAGAACTTTCCCTCAAAAAGCTCTCACCTAAGGTGCAGCCAGGCCCTCTCACAGACTGAGCAAATGCCACAGGAGAGCTAGCTGGCTGTTCATAGGCCCCTCGCCACCACTGGACGCTGAGAAGTAGGTACACGAAAGCCAGAGCCAGAAGGCAAGGGGCAATCTCGGCCCCAGAGACCAGCATCCTCCACCAAACTGTGAGCAGGCTCCTAGTTGGTAATCATATCTTCCTGGGATTCTGGACGGTTGACATCTCCCAGGAGGGAAGGAGATGTTATCGCGCCTGAGATTGGCTCCCCAGAGGAGACACACAGCACATCTGAGATGGTGCTCTCGTGGCACACTCAGGAAACAGAGCAGCTGGGACTGGGGGAGGTGATTAAATGCATGGCCCACCTGGGCCATTGTGCTCACCAAGCACTTGGTTGCCTGAACTACTTGGGCCTGGGAAGGGCACAAAACTCACTCCCAACCTAGTCTGTGGCCTTATGGAGTACCTGAACCCGAACCTGTGCAGCCTAGACCTGAGTAGTACACGAAATGCAGGGGTCACTTTGGACAGTAACCCTGCAGAGCAACCTGGAACCTGAGCAGTGCAGAACTGGAAAGCACATGCTGCTGTGAGCTGGGGCTAACCTAGTGTGGTCCATTCATTATGAGCACTCCCCACACATGCCAGTGATATTTGTTTGCAGTTTTCCTCCCTCCCCACAACACAAGTGAGCCTAAATAAGTGACCACTTTTGCCCCCTTGTGTCAAGGCGGAAATTAGACTCTGAAGAGAGTTACAAACAGAGAAAGCCAAAATAAACAAAGATGAGGGAACTGCTCTAGAACAGACAGGTAAAACAGATTAAAACCTTGTAGTTAACATTGACAAAACATTGGAAGGGGCCTATAAACTTTGAGAAGAAGCACAAGCTGGAACAAGGAACTATCTAAAATTGAACTGACCCCATACTGCCCACAACACCTCCGGAGAAATTCCTAGATATATTTTTACTATTATCATTTTTTAATTTTTTAAAAATTTTAAATTCTTTATTATCTTTAATTTTTTATTTTTATAACCTACAATTACCTTGCAAAAAATAAAGACCTTATTTTTAAAGCAAATTATATATATATATATTATAATTTTTGGTGATTGATTTTCTTTTGTATTTTTAATATTGCATTTTTTGAGAGTCTAACCTCTAGATTTAAAATCTTTGCTTTTTGGTATTTGTTATCAATTTTTTACCTCTAAGAATCTAATCTTTAGTATCCATTTTCACTGAGGCTAGACTGCTAAGTGACTATAGCTAGACTGCTCTCTCCCTTTCTGACTCTCCCTTTTCTCCTCCAGTTCACCTCTATTTCCTCTCTCCCCATTTTCTTCTCTACTTAACTCTGTGAATTTCTCTGTGTGTTCCGGGCTGTGGAGAATACTTAGGGAACTGATTACTGGCTAGATCGATCTCCCTTTTGACTCCCTGCCTTCTCCTCCTGGTCACCTCTATCTCCCTCCTTCCTCTTCTCTTCTCCATGTAACTCTGTGAACCTCTCTAGGTATCCCTTACTGTGGAGAATCTTTTCACCATTAACCTAAATGTTTTATCACCTATGCTATATAGATGGTGAAGTCTTGAGGCTACTGTAAGAATAAGACTGGAAGCCAGAGGCAGGAGGCTTAAATCCAAAACCTGAGAACACCAAGTAACTCCTTATTCCAGGGAACATTAATAGATAAGAGCTCATCCAAAAGCCTCCATACCTACACTGAAACCAAGCTCCACCCAAGAGCCAACAAGTTTCAGAGCAAGATAAACCATACTAATTCTCCGGCAACAAAGGAACACATCCCTAAGCATTAAAATACAGGCTGCCCCAAGCCATGACAAACCTACAGACACCCCAAAATTTACTACTGGACATTTCATTGAACTCCAGAGAGAAGAGATCCAGCACTACCCACCAGAACACAGATACAAGCTTCCCTAACCAGGAAACCTTGACAAGCCACTAGTCCAACCCACCCAAAGGGAGCAAGCTCCATAAGAAATCACATACTTCCAGCCTACAGAAAGGCCACTCCAAACACAGGAATCTAAACAAGATGAAAAGGCAGAGAAATATTCAGCAGGTAAAGGAACATGATAAATGCCTACCAAACCAAACCAAAGAGGAGATAGGGAGTCTACCTGAAAAAGAATTCAGAATAATGATAGTAAAGATGATCCAAAATCTTGAAAACAAAATGGAATTACAGATGAATAGACTAGAGACAAGGATTGAGAAGATGCAAATAATGTTTAACAAGGACAAAGAAATAAAAAGGGTCAGTTAATAATAAATAATGCAATAACTGAGATCAAAAGCACTCTTGAGGGAACCAACAGTGGAATAACTGAGGCAGAAGATAGGATAAGTGAGGTGGAAATTAGAATGGTGGAAATAAATAAAGCAGAGAGGAAAAAAGAATAAAAGATGAGGACAACCTCAGAGATCTCTGGGACAATGTTGAATGCCCCAACACTTGAAACATGAGTCCTAGAAGAAGAAACAAACAAACAAACAAAAAAAGCTATGAAAAAAATCTTGAGGGGATAATAGTTGAAAACTTCCCTAAAATAGGCAAGGAAATAGCCACTCAAGTCAAAGAAACCCAGAGAGTCCCAAGTAGGAAAAACCCAAGGCAAAACACCCCAAGACACGTATTAATCAAATTAACAAAGAGCAAATATTAAAAGCAGCAAGGGAAAAGCAACAAATAACACACAAGGGAATTCCCATAAGGATAACAACTGATCTTTCAATAGAAACTCTTCAGGTCAGAAGAAAATGGCAGGACATACTTAAAATTATGAAAGAGAAAAACCTACAACTAGATTATTATTTTTCGTTCAAATATGAAGGAGAAATCAAAAGTTTTACAGACAAGCAAAAGCTGAGGGAATACAGCACCACCAATCCAGCTCTTCAACAAATGTTAAAGGATCTTCTCTAGACAGGAAACACAGGAAAGGTGTATAAACTTGAACCCCAAACAACAAAGTAAATGCCCATGGGATCATACTTATCAACAATTACTTTATGTGTAAATGGGTTGAATGCCCCAACCGAAAGATAAAGACTGGCTGAATGGATACAAGAACAAGACCCATATATATGCTATCTACAAGAGACTCACCTCAAACCAAGGGACACATACAGACTGAATGTAAAGGGCTGGAAAAAGATATTTCATGCAAATGGAGACTAAAAGAAAGCAGGAGTAACAATACTCCTATCAGATAAAATAGACTTTGAAATGAAATCCATGAAAAGAGAAAAAGAAGGACACTACATAATAATCAAAAGATCAATCCAAGAAGAAGATATAACAATTATAAATATATATGCACCCAACATAGGAGCACAGCAATATGTAAGGCAAATGCTAACAAGTATAAAAGGGAAGTTAACAGTAACACAATAATAGTGGGAGACTTTAATACCCCACTCACACCTATGGATAGATCAACCAAACAGGAAATTAGTAAGGAAACACAAACTTTAAATGATACAATGGAGCAGTTAGACCTAATTGATATCAATAGTATATTCCATGCCAAAACAATGCATTTCACCTCTTTCTCAAGTGCACACGTAACATTCTCCAAGATAGATCACATCTTGTGCCATAAATCTAGCCTTGGTAAATTTAAAAAAAAAATGAAATAATTTCAAGCATCTTTTCTAATCACAAGGGCAGTGAGATTAGACGTCAATTACAGGGAAAAAAAAAAACTATTAACAATACAAACATATGGAAGCTAAACACAACACTTCTGAATAACCAACAAATCACAGAAGAAATTAAAAGAGAAATTAAAATATGCATCAGTTCAGTTCAGTCGCTTAGTCATGTCTGACTCTTTGTGACCCCATGAGTTGCAGCACGCCAGGCCTCCCTGTCTATCACCAACTCCTGGAGTTCACCCAAACTCATGTCCATCGAGACAGGGATGCCATCCAGCCATATTATCCTCAGTCGTCCCCTTCTCCTCCGGCCCCCAATCCCTCCCAGGATCAGAGTCTTTCCCAATGAGTCAACTCTTCACATGAGTTGGCTAAAGTATTGGAGTTTCAGCTTTAGAATCAGTCCTTCCAAAGAAGGCCTACAACTGATTTCCTTTAGAATGGACTGGTTGGATCTCCTTGAAGTCCAAGGGACTTCTTAAGAGTATTCTCCAATACTACTGTTCAAAAGCATCAATGCTTCGGTGCTCAGCTTTCTTCACAGTCCAATTCTCACATCCATACATAACCACTGGAAAAACCATAGCCCTGACTAGACGGACCTTTGTTGGCAATATCTGCTTTTCAATATGCTATCTAGGTTGGTCATAACTTTCCTTCCAAGAAGTAAGCATCTTTTAATTTCATGGCTGCAGTCAACATCTGCAGTGATTTTGGAGCTGCCAAAAAAAAAGTCTGACACTGTTTCCACTGTTTCCCCATCTATTTGCCATGAAATGATGGGACCAGATGCGATGATCTTAGTTTTCTGCATAGAAACAAATGAAAATGAAAACATGACAACCCAAAACCTATGGGATTCAGTAAAAGCAATAGTAAGGGTAGGTTTCATAGTAATAGAATCTTACCTCAAGAAACATGAGTAAAATCAAATAAATAACTTTACACCTAAAGCAACTAGAAAAAAAAAGAAATGAATCCCAGGGTTAGTAGAAGGAAAGATATCATAAAAATTAGGGCAGAAATAAACAAAAAAGCCCTGCTTACTGAACTTATATGCAGAGTACATCATGAGAAACTTGCAGGGAGAAAAATCAATAACCTCAGATATGCAGATGACACCACCCTATGGCAGAAAGGAAGAAGAACTAAAGAGCCTGTTGATGAAAATGAAAGAGGAGAGTGTAAAAGTTGGCTTAAAGCTCAACATTCAGAAAACTAAGATCATGGCATCTGGTCCCATCCCTTCATAGCAAATAGATGGAAATGACAGAAACAGTCGCTGACTTTATTTTTCTGGTTCCAAAGCCATGCACATGGTTACTGCAGCCATAAATTAAAAGATGCTTTCTCCTTGTAAGGAAAAGTATGACCAACCTAGACAGCTTATTGAAAAGCAGAGACATTACTTTGCCAACATGGTCCATCAATGAAGGCTCTGGTTTTTCCAGTAGTCACGTATAGATGTGATAGTTGGACTGTGAAGAAAGCAGAGTGCCGAAGAATTGTTGCTTTTAAACTGTGGTGTTGGAGAAGACTCTTGAGAGTCCCTTGGACTGTAAGAAGACCAACCAGTCCATGTTAAAAGAGATCAGTCCTGGGTGTTCATTGGAAGGACTGTTGCTAAAGCTGAAACTCCAATACTTTGGCCACCTGATGTGAAGAGCTGATTCACTGGAAAAGACTCTGATGCTGGAAAAGATTAAGGGCAGGAGGAGAAGGGGACGACAGAGGGTGAGATGGTTGGACAGCATCATCACCTCTATGAACATGGGTTTGGGTGGACTCTGGGAGTGGTGATGGACAGGAAAGCCTGGCGTGCTATGGTTCATGGGGTTGGAAAGAGTCAGACACGACTAAGTGACTGAACTGAACTGAAATAAAAAAGAAACAAAGAAAACCACAGTAAAAATCAACAAAGCTAAAAGCTGGTTCTTTGATAAGATAAATAAAATAGACAAACAATAAGCCAGACTCATCAAGAAAAAAAGAGAGAAAAATCAAATCAACAAAACTGGAAATGAAAATGGAGAAACCACACAGACAACACAGAAATACAAAGATTCATAAGAGACTACTATCAGCAACTATATGACAACAAAATGGACAACTTGGAAGAAATGGACAAATTCTTAGGAAAATATAATCTTCCAAAACTGAACCAGGAAGAAATAGGAAATCTTAACAGATGCATCACAAGTATAGTAATCAAAACTGTAATAAAAAATCTCCCAACAAATAAAAGTCCAGGACCAGATGGCTTCACTGGTGAATTCTACCAAAAATTTAGAGAAAAGTTAACACCTATCCTACTCAAACTGTTCAAAATTGCAGAAGAAGGTAAACTTCCAAACTCAGTCTACGAGGCCACCATCACCCTAATACCAAAACCAGAAAAAATTGCCACAAAAAAAGAAAACTACAGGCCTATATCTCTGATGAACAAAGATGCAAAAATCCTCAACAAAATTCTAGGATACAGAATCCAGCAGCATATTAAAAAGATTATACATCATGAACAAGTGGTCTATATCCCAGGGATGACAAGATTCTTAAATATTCCCAAATCAATCAATGTGATACATCATATTGACAATCTGAAAGATAAAAAACATATTATCTCAATAGATGCTGAGAAAGCCTTATACAAAATTCAACATCCATTTATGATTAAAAAGAAAAAGAAACCTCCATAAAGCAAGCATAGAAGGAACATATGTCAACATAATAAGAGCCATATATGATAAACCCGGAGAAGGCAATGGCAACCCACTCAATACTCTTGCCTGGAAAATCCCATGGACAGAGGAGCTTGGTAGGCTGCAGTCCATGGGGTAGCAGAGTCGAGCATGACTGAGTGACTTCACTTTCACTTTTCACTTCCATGCATTGGAGAAGGAAATGGCAACCTGCTCCAGTTTTCTTGCCTGGAGAATCCCAGGGATGGGGGAGCCTGGTGGGCTGCCATCTATGGGTTCACACAGAGCTGGACATGATTGAAGTGACTTAGCAGCAGCAGCAGCATGATAAACCCACAACAAACATTATCCTCAATGGGGAAAAATTGAAAGCATTTCCCCTAAAGTCAGGAAAGAGACAATGTTGCCCACTCTCATGACTACTATTCAACATAGTTTTGGAAGGTTTAGCCACAGGAGTCAGAGAAGAAAAAAAAAATAATAATCATGTTAGGAAAAGAAGAAGCAAAACTCTCACTGTTTGCAGTTGACTTGATCCTCTACATAGAAAACCCAAAAGACATCACCAGAAAATCACTAGAGCTAATCAATGTATATACTAAAGTTGCAGGATATAAAATTAATACACAGACATCCCTTGCATTCCTATACACTAACAATGTGAATACAGAAGTATAATTTAAGGAAATAATCTCATTCACCATTGTTATGAAAAGAATAAAATATTTAAAAAAAAATCTACCTAAAGAAACAAAAGACCTATATACAGAGAAACACTGATGAAAGAAAAACACTGTAAAACACTGATGAAAAAAATCAAAGAGGACACAAATAGATGGAGAAATATACTATGTTCATAGAGTGGAAAAATCAGTATAGTAAAAACCAGCATAGTAAAAATGAGTACAGTGAAATCAATATAGTGAAAATGAGATCAAAACAATCTATAGATTCAATGTAACCCCTATCAAGCTACCAATGGTATTTTTCACAGAACTAGAACAAATAACTTCACAATTTGTATGGAAATAAAATAAACCTTGAATAGCCAAAGCAATTTTGACAAAGAAGAATGGAACTGGAGGAATCAACCTGCCTGACTTCAGACTATACTTCAAAGCTACAGTCATCAAGACAGTGTGGCACTGGCACAAAGACAGAAATATAGATCAATGGAACAAAATAGAAAGCAAAGAGATAAATCCACACACCTATGGACACCTTATCTTTGACAAAGGAGGCAAGAATATACAATGGAGTAAAGATAATCTCTTTAACAAGTGGTGCTGGGAAAACTGGTCAACCACTTGTAAAAGAATGAAATTAGAACACTTTCTAACACCATACACAAAAATAAATTCAAAATGGATTGAAGATCTAAATGTAAGATTAGAAACTATAAAACTCCTAGAGAAAAACATAGGCAAAACACACTCTGACATAAATCACAGCAGTATCCTCTATAATCCACCTCCCAGAGTAATGGAAATAAAATAAAAAATAAGCAAATGGGACCTAATTAAACTTAAAAGCTTTTTCACAATGAAGGAAACTATAAGCAAGGTGAAAAAGACAGCCTTCGGAATGTTAGAAAACAATAGTGAATGAAGCAACTGACAAAGAATTAATCTCAAAAATATACAAGCAGCTCCTGCAGCTCAATTCCAGAAAAATAAATGACCCAATCAAATAATGTGCAAAAAACTACAGACATTCCTCCAAAGAAGACACACAGATGGCTAAGAAACACATGAAAAGATGCTCAACATCACTCATTATCAGAGAAATGCAAATCAAAACCACAATGAGGGTACCACTTAACACCAGTCAGAATGGCTGCTATCTAAAAGTCTACAAACAATAAATGCTGGAGATGGTGCAGAGAAAAAGGAACCCTCTTAGACTGTTGGCCAAATACAAAGTAGTACAGCCATTATGAGGAACACTGTGAAGATTCCTTTAAAAACTGGAAATAGAACTGCCACACGACCCAGCAATCCCACTGTTGGGCATACCCACAGAGGAAACCAGAATTGAAAGAGACACATGTACCCCAATGTTCATGCAGGACTGTTTAAAATAGCTAGAATGAGGAAGCAATCTACATGTCTATTGCCAGACGAATGGATAAGAAAGCTGTGGTACATATACACAATGGAATATTACTCAGCTATTAAAGAGAACACCTTTGAATCAGTTCTAATGAGGTGGATGAACCTGGAGTCTATTATACAGAGTGAAGTAAGTCAGAAAGAACACCACCAATACAGTATATTAATGCATATATATGGAATTCAGAAAGATTTCATATGTGAGACAGCAAAAGAGACACAGATATAAAGAACAGCCTTTGGACTCTGTGGGAGAAGGCGAGGGTGGGATGGTTTGAGAGAATAGCATTGAAACATATATATTATCACATGTTAAATAGATCACCAGTCCAAGTTTGGATGCATGAAACAGGGCACTCAAAACTGGTGCACTGGGACAGCCCTGAGGGATGGAATGGGGAGGGAGGTGGGAGGGGAGTTCAGTATGGGGGACACATGTACATGCATGGCTGATTCATGTCAATGTTTGGCAAAAAACACTGTAATATTGTAAAGTAATTAGCCTCCAATTAAAATGAGTAATTTAAAAAAGTTTAAAAAGTATTGAAGTATGGATACGTGCTACTATTAGGGGTAGAGTAAAGGGACAAAGTAGGTTATGAATTCTACTGGAGAATTGTAAGTAAATAAAAATATAAGAGTAAAGGAGACCCCTGTAAGTTAATCATTACTCAAGAAACCAGTTTGCTTAACCATAAAACTAAGTAGGCTTGCTTATCAATGAAACCCATGCAGCAGAAGCATGAGACATGCCTCCAAACAATAAAACAGTGGTGGCTGACTACATCCTGCCCAGTGAGCTCAGTAAGTTAATGATCTCTTGGTCATGCTCTCTGCACAGATAAGAAACAATAATTACTGAATAGGTGACATTTCAAATTTAAAGACTTTCATTGTACTAAGACATGAAATAATTTTTCCATACACCATAACAGTTCTGGCTTTGCCATGTATGTACAAGAAAACTCTTCTGCCCAGTCTGGAGAAGGAACTGATGATAGAAATGTGTTATCTCCCCAAGAATAAGGAAGAAGGTGGTCTATTCCCCCTCTCCACTTTTCTTTTGATTTTAAAACTGTAGCCCCCTAAGTAACTGGGCACTGCATCTTCTACCCCACCCACTTGTAAGCCTCGTAAGTGTTATATTCTAATAATTCACTTATTATCTATCAAATAAATGAAGATACAAGCTGGATGTATTTACAGAAGTTGAATATATTATTTCTTGAATATTGGAATTTCAATAACCCTCTTGTACTTTTACCTTTATCCCATTGCTAAAATAACTAGGGGCATTATGGGTTTGGGATCAGGAAGCTTTCTCCCAGGAAAACTGCTCATATTTCCCTCTATTGAGCAGAAAAAGAGTACATTTTTTAAGATTATATTCTTATTTTCAGTATCAAGCAATTCTGCACAAATCACACAGGTTTTAGGTCCATTAATCAGCCTAGCAGAACTATTTTTAAAATCTTCTGAAATAAGATTTCTGGAGGTGGGAACTCCATAGTAGATTAAGGTTAGATGATATTGCTTTAGACTGAGTACCACACTTTTCTTTGAAGATGGAATAATATGTGCATAATTTATACCATCCTCCATAGAGAATATCAAAAGTAAGTAGCAAAAAATGTAGGGTAAATAATTCTCCCTTCTAGTCATGGAAAGATATCTTGATTGAACTAACCCTCCCACAGATATTTAGAAAATGTCACCAAATCAGTTTTTTAAAGTATTCCAAAGGGTGGAGAGTGATGACAAGATAGATGAACTAGAGGGATTTTATTCCTGAAGGGCAGAAAGTGCAAAGATAATATTTTGAGCTTGCTGCTGTCTATTACAAGGCACTTCTTACACTTCACACTATTCAGACAGCATAAGAACAGAGGCTTATTGGCATATGAGGTGCTAGGAGACAGATTTCAAATTTGGAAGATCAGATGTGAAGACAGAGGGAGAATCCTTTAAATGAAGGAGCCTCAAAAGGATTAAATCCATAAAATCTACATTACAAATTACCCCCAATACCAGCATGCCCACTTCATATACATTGAGAAGACTCCAGTGACCTTAAATAAAACCATCAACTGGAAGCTGAAAGCACTGTATAAAGAATTAATTGTTGTCACCTACAGCATGGAGAAAGTTCAGAGGTGGAATCTAACTAAGTTAATTCATAGGGTAAAATAATTATTTTAAAATAATTACACAGTCTATAAATTATAAAAACAGATACAGATAATACATAAATAAATGAGCATGTTTCTAAGGTCCAATAATATTTAATTTACAAAAAAACAAGTTAGCAGTCCAGATTTGGGTCGCAAAGTGTCGGACACGACTGAGTGACAGAACTGAACTGACCTGAGGTTATATCTGGTTTAAGTTTCCACCTTAAAGACTTTTTTTAGGCAAAAGCAAGGTAAAAAATAATGCAGATAAGAACAGAAATTAATAAAATAAAAAGCAACAAAAAATATAAAATAAATCAGTGAAACCAAAAGTTGCTCTTTTGACAAAAAGTTTAAAAATACAATAAAATTCTGGTTGGATTGATCATGAAATGACAAGATACAAAATATTAGTATCAAAAATGAAAGTTAATATTTTTACAAATTCTATCAACACTCCAAGGATGATATTCAAATAAAATGATCAACTTTATGTGCACAACTTTCACAAGTTAGATGAAAAGGATGTGGCATGGACTGGTGCCCTGAGTGATCAGCTGGGTCAAATACTGAAAGCTTAATGTTGAATTTAGCAATGTGGAAGAGGCTGTCAACATGGACAGGCCCAATTTCAATGGAGTAATGGGAAAAGTTTCTGACTTGAGTAGATTCAAGATAGAATAAAGGAAATGAATCAGAGGGAAAAAAATAAACTGCCTTTTTAAGCTGTTTTATAAGGGTAACATGAAAGTAATCCTGTTTCACAGAAATGAATATGACATCATACTTATCATCCCACAATGAAACACAGTTTGAAAGCAACTCTGAGGCAATCCATTCATACTGTAGAAGAAGTTTACCTTTAACCCAACTTCAGAGACCAGTTGTACCAAGTTTCTACCCTTTTCCAACTTGGTCTGTCTGTGTCTGAGCATGTGAATCACTGTGAACTCCATCAGCAGAACTCCTTTCTCTGACTGCAAGAACTTGAATTTAGGCAATGGAAAGCACCAAAAGGAAATAAGAGTGAGAGGAAGGAAAGGCATTAAGTTATTTATTTTCTCACCTTAATGACTCCATCCAGACCTTAAGTTAGCAAAGACTGCATTTCAGGCTGCAGGTCTTGCTAAATGGCTTCTTCCTGTAGTTATGACTACGATCTCCTAGTTAGTTCTTAACCTTCTCTAAGAGGCCTGCGAATGATGAGGGGTTTTCACTATAATTCTCAAACTTTCTTGTTTTCTTTTAACACTGCCTAAACATTTGAAAATAACCTCTTTATTAAAATATCCTAAATTACTGTGTTTGAACATGCTGTTTTCTTTTTATTACAGGAGGAACCTTAATTGAAATGATCTCACTATTCCTTAATATTCAGGGAAATTTTTACAAAGAAAGACCTGGTTAGATATGTAAAAATGCTTTTTTATGGCAACATTTAAATATGGAAAATTAATTCATATTACTTTTTTGTATACTGATATTATATACAAGTTTTGAGTTATAAATTTCCTCACAATACAATTTGCCAAGGAAATGTTCTAAGCAAGATACACACAAGTAATTTATTAAACAATGAAACATTCAAAACTAAAAATGTAGGCACTGTAACAGAAAGGCGTATACAAAGAGTGAACTTAAACTTTATGTCTAAGTGTGGGTTTTCACTTTAGTAATAGTTTCTCTGTGCCCCTATAAAATAGTTTTATGTATAATGGCCATCCTTAAATACTATTTTGGACTTTACTTCTTTTAGAATTGTTATAGGAGCTGTTTACAGGCTATATAAAAATTCATCTCATTCTTGAAAATTGAGTTTCAAATGGCTGTTGTTGCCAAGCATGAATATCCATGTTTTTTTTTTTTTTTAACCAGATGTAATTTTAAATTATATTTGGCTCTTTCCAAGTAGCAAAATCATCCTCAAAAAAATTGTCACCAATGGTAATATATTTAAAATGTTCCCTAGTTTGTATAGAAAGACATAGCTTCAAATTAAATATCCAGAATCGGAGCTAGACATCATGGAGCAAATCCCAGCTCTGCCAACTAGAAGACCTTGACCGAGGTATGCATCCTCTCTGAGATTTGGTCTCATCTTAAAGTGTGGATAACAGTAGCACCTAAATCATAGACTTCTCTTATAAATGAAATGAATTTACATTAGTACAGAATTTAGGACACTGCCTAGTCACTTTGAATACTAGATAAATGTTAGCTAAGGAAATTTAAAATGACTGTTTCTGAAGAGTTACAGCAATAACAACAGCAGTAGAATCAAATATAGCATATAGCACCAGAATATACACTTTCACAGGAGAAACTTTATTTTGAAGTATTGATCTGTTAACTTTTTAAATTGCCACATGACTTTAGTAAGAGCTCACAACTCATATGCTGAGAATACACTGATTTTATTTTATTTATTTATTTTTGTGTATGTGGTAGATAATACTGGGGATTTTTCTTACCAGAAAGATACCGCCTTTAAATGAACCCAAACAACATATATGCTACAAGCTGTTGGCTGTTAAACCATATGCCTTATTTGGTTGTATAATACATTAATAACATATGTTATAATTAATGAGTAAAACTCTAAATATTTTCAACCAATGGTCTCAGAAAATTTTTACCTAAGAATTGTGTTGACTATTAAGGAACACATACTTTCTTTTAGATGACTAGAAAAGAAATCTCGATTAATTTAACTTGAGAGCTGTGAATTTATTTTAGGTACTTATTAAGGACATTTTACAGGATATCAACTTCTATGCTCATTGAGAAAAAAAAAAGGAAAATAGAGAACTGTGTTAGAGTCTAGTCTGAAAAACAGATATTTTCTATTCAGCATCTGGCTTGTTTTTACCTTATAAGGACTGAGAATCCTTTAACGAAATGAGATTAGTTTTTCACTGATTAGATTTATTTTTACTCTTAATGAATGTAAAAAGCTTATTTCAAGCCAATTTTCTGTATGAGAACATAAGCTCTAATTGGGGTATGAAATTAGTTTTTTATTCTTCAGAATCATGCACCCAACATTTAGTTTAGTGTTTTATCCATGCTAGATTTTGTAATAAATATTTCTGACATGAAAGAATAAAAGACAAATTCAGGAGGAAAGTCTTATTCCAACAGTGTTACCAAAGAGAACTAAATGTTCTCTTGCTGTTGATGTTGTTTTATAATGAGAAAATAAGAAATGCTTAATAAATGTATAAGGGCTATGTAAAGAAATACAGGTCCATTTTCAGGGCCGAATCAACTAGCCCTGAAAATGGATGGCACTGGACCATTGGGCCCATACCCAGCCATCACAGGCAGTCACACGCAGTTTTATCCAGTAAATATATAAGGTCTATGTAAAGAAAAACAAGTCGTTATCTTTGCTCATGAGAAGAAGAATAAAAGGAGGAAAGGAAAAGAAAAATAGGTAATAAAAAAAACATTAACAAACATTTATGGTTGAGTAAGGAAAACAAAATTTTAAAAGATAACATTCTCTCTTTTCTGTGCTAAGTCTTTTAAGCTGCAGCTGCTATATTGGTCACAGAGGCCTATAAAAAGGTAGCATTAATGATACATACCTATTAAATACATTTTTGTTCAAAAATCAACTTAATGGAAAATATGCAAAGGTTACAATAATATTTCTGTTGATGTTAAGTGTATTGTATATTATCTGTTTCTACATACACAGGTAGAAACAGAAGTCCTACATTAAAGAATCTAAGAAGATAAATATACAGAATTCTCTTTGGGGAGAGGGGGAGGATGATGAACTATTTTAGACTCTTCTGTATTAAACAGAAAACTATTTTCTAGGTAATTAACTCTTGATAAAGTTACAAGAGAAAAGGGTTATAACATTCATCTCTATATAATTTATTCTCTTATGGTTCCAGAACGAGAGGAAATACTACGTTTTAAAAATTCTAATAAATGTTCACAGCATTTACTTTTCCTTAAAATATTCATCCCATTTGTATCAGCCTAAGAATCTCAAGAATTCCAAGAATCTAAGAATTGAGATTCCAAGAATCTCAAGAATCTAAGAATTCCAGTGGAACTGTTTCAAATCCTGAAAGATGATGCTATGAAAGTGCTGCACTCAATATGCCAGCAAATTTGGAAAACTCAGCAGTGGCCACAGGACTAGAAAAGGTCAGCTTTCATTCCAATTCCAAAGAAAGGCAATGCCAAAGAGTACTCAAACTACCACACAATTGCTCTCATTTCACATGCTAGTAAAGTAATGCTCAAAATTCTCCAAGTCAGGCTTCAGCAATATGTAAACCGTTAACTCCCTGATGTTCAAGCTGGTTTTAGGAAAGGCAGAGGAACCAGAGAAGGCTTCAGCAATACGTGAACCGTGAACTCCCTGATGTTCAAGCTGGTTTTAGGAAAGGCAGAGGAACCAGAGATCAAATTGCCAACATCCGCTGGATCATGGAAAAAGCAAGAGAGTTCCAGAAAAACATCTATTTCTGCTTTATTGACTATGCCAAAGCCTTTGACTGTGTGGATCACAACAAACTGTGGAAAATTCTGAAAGAGATGGGAACACCAGACCACCTAACCTGCCTCTGGAGAAATCTGTATGCAGGTCAGGAAGCAATAGTTAGAACTGGACATGGAACAACAGACTCGTTCCAAATAGGAAAAGGAGTACGTCAAGGCTGTATACTGTCACCCTGTTTATTTAACTTGTATGCAGAGTACATCATGAGAAATGCTGGACTAGAAGAAACACAAGCTGGAATCACAATTGCTGGGAGAAATATCAATAACCTCAGATATTCAGATGACACCACCCTTATGGCAGAAAGTGAAGAAGAACTAAAGAGCCTCTTGATGAAAGTAATGAGGATAGCAAAAAAGTTGGTTTACAGCTCAATATTCAGAAAGCAAAGATCATGGCATCCAGTCCCATCACTACATGGAAAATAAATGGAGAAACAGTTGAAACAGTGTCAGACTTTATATTTTGGGGCTCCAAAGTCACTGCAGATGTTGACTGCAGCCATGAAATTAAAAAGACGCTTACTCCTTGGAAGGAAAGTTATGACCAATCTAGATAGTATATTCAAAAGCAGAGACATTGCTTTACCGACTAAGGTCCGTCTAGTCAAGGCTATGGTTTTTCCTGTGGTCATACATGGATGTGAGAGTTGGACTGTGAAGAAGGCTGAGAGCCAAAGAATTGATACTTTTGAACTATGGTGTTGGAGAAGACTCTTGAGAGTCCCTTGGACTGCAAGGAGATCCAACCAGTCCATTCTAAAGGAGATCAGACCTGAGATTTCTTCGGAAGGAATGATGCTAAAGCTGAAACTCCAGTACTTTGGCCACCTCATGCAAAGAGTTGACTCACTGGAAAAGACTCTGATGCTGGGAAGGATTGGGGGCAGGAGGAGAAGCGGGCGACAGAGGATGAGATGGCTGGATGGCATCACTGACTCGATGAACGTGAGTCTGAATGAACTCCGGGAGATGGTGATGGACAGGGAGGCCTGGTGTGCTGCGATTCATGAGGTCGCGAAGAGTCGGACATGACTGAGCGACTGAACTGAAACTGAACTAGGTAACTAGTGCCTTATCTATAGATGACAACAGCTGGAAAAAGAAAGGAGCAGCTCTTTCTCTCTGTCTCTCTGTCTTAACTCTTTTTAGAAACTTTTTTTGACATTTCACTGGCCAAACTTGGTCGGTCATCCCTCAATTTCTCAATCATTGACTGGTAAGGGATTATCATCACAATTGACTTATGCTAAAGATCCACCACCTCAAGCTGGAGCTAGTCAGTTATTCTGAAACAGAAGACTTTGTAGAGTTCTGACTTTTGATAGGAAGGAAGTAGGTTAGATAAATGGGTATTGAGGTAAGTCAATCAGGATAGTCTAGATCATGCTGTGTAACAAATAGCCACCAATTCTTAATGGTGCAATGCACTAAAAGTTCATTTATCTCTCATACTACCTACCAATGTGGTTTGGCTGGAAGACCCCAGGTGAAAGAGGTTCATCTCAACATTGCTTCTGTGGTCTCCCCAGAAGTGGGATGGAATGGCTGGTAATGGTTGACTAGGTCTTAAAGCTTTTTCCAGGAAGTGACATGTATTACTTCCTCTATCTTATTGACCAAAGTAAACAAACCACTAATTTCAAAGTGGTCAGATGATGCAATCTTATGTTGCAATCAGAAACTGGAAATGTAGAAATATTTGGTGAACATTACTAATGAATTACCAGAAGAAGAAAAGCAGTGTCTGAAAAAGCTACTTGCTGGAGGGACCAGAAATTGGAGTTGCAGTTTGAAAACACTCTACCCTCTACACTCTACCCTGTACACTCTACCCTCTAACATTTGCAAACTTCTTAAGGAATCTCTCTTTTGTTGTTATTGTCTTTAAGAGCAGAAGTAGTTGAATAGATCAAATGTTAATTGCTGGTGCTAGATCTTAGTGTAACATATGTGAACAGATCTTGGTAAAGTAACTGAAAATTTCAGTGAAAACAGTATTGACCCAGCATCAGGTATTTAATTGCACTCTGATTTCAGGTCTTGCATGCATGCGAAGTCATTTCAGTTGCATCCAACTCTGCAACCCTATGGGCTATAGTCCACAGGCTCCTCTGTCCAGAGGATTTCCCAGGCAAGCATAATGGATATCAGGTCTAATAAGGTGTAATTGTGCTAATAAACATCAAGTTATAAATAACATATTGAAATGTTAAAAGTGCCGAGGTGTTGAGACCTGCTCCTCAGTAGCTAAATTTGCAGGATTCGTCATACTTATGACGTGGCTTTTCTTCTTACAAGATGCACGGAACCCTCCTGGGTGAGGGAATAGATCAGTTCTGCTATGTTAGTCCTCTGGTTCCAGTCCTGCAAAGCTCCTGACGTACTGGACTTCAGGTTCTCTGCTTTGCCTTTGTTCTAAAAGTGAAAGTGAAAGTCCAGTCCAACTCTTTGAGACCCCATGGATTAGTCCATGGGATTCTCTAGGCCAGAATACTGGAGTGGGTAGCCTTTCCCTTCTCCAGGGGATCTTCCCAATCCAGGGATCAAACCCTGGTCTCCTGAACTGCAGGTGGATTCTTTACCAGCTGTGCCACAAGGGAAGCCCAAGAATACTCGAGTGGGTAGCCTATCCCTTCTCCAAAGAATCTTCCAGGCCCAGGAATTGAACCAGGATCTCTTGCATTGTAGGCAGATTCTTTACCAACTGAGCTATTAGGGAAGCCCTTTATTACCCACTCCTCTTTTTTTAAAATGTCTTCCTGATAACTGGCAGACTGATAAATCTGGAACTAAAACTCAGTTCTGACTCTGAGCTCTGGTATCACTTTAGCTAACTCCATCTTATTTTCCAGCTCCTGACAGGAAACCCTCTAGTTATCTGATTGCTCCACCTAGCCATACTGTTTTTCATGTCCCTTTCTTCTCCCACACGTATCTTCTTGTTTCAGTTTTTACAAAGCATGTAAAATACCACTCTGCAATAGCTGACTTCCTGAGTATCTGCCTTCCCACCTGTAAGCTCTCTGAAAGTAAGTTTCATGTTTTATGTGATTTTAAAAATCCACAGTTTTAATGTAGTGAAAAATAACATCGTGCTTGATTCCTAAGAAGTGTTCAATGAATGTTGAATGGATATTTAATACTACAAGGATCAATCTTGGGGAGAGAGATTTTACGTCCCTGCATTCTAGGAAATACTCTGAGTTGCAAAAATTCACTGTAAAGATCCATTGTTTACACTCCTAAAGCAGGGTAGGTTAGCAGTATCTACTGAAATACATTACCAGGAGAAAGGTCAACAAATTTAGGCATTAATTTAGAATCAAAGGTCACTCAACTAACTCCTTACAAGGGTGACACTGGCAGGAGGTCTCAGCTTTGTTCCATATTGGGGGGGTGACATCTATCTTTACGTCATCCTCTGGCAATAAAAAATCTGGGGATGCAGTGGAGAAATGTAGTTTAAGGAAGTCGCTCAGGCAATTCCTGTAAAGTCACCCAGAGAAAGTGACCTTTTTCCTTCCTGCCCAGTCACTGCACAATGGGGAGACATAGAGGCAGGTCAATCTGATTTTGGTCTTAGAGACTTTACAAGGAGCCCAATGCTCCTGGAGGGCACCCAGAATCAGGTAGCGGGGTTTTTACTGCCACGAAGTAGCTGAGCTCTTACTCTTTCTGGCTCACATTGCCGGAAATTTACATTTAAAAATTACATTCTTTATAAGTTTGTGCTTTTATAGTAGATCGTTTGTTATTGAGCTTGTATTAAGTTTTGTTCTCGGTTTTGCGGCTGGGGACTGACTTCCGAGGCCCTGATGTCATCTTTAGGGAGGTCACGCCCTGGCTCAGCAAAGCTACAGTCTTCAAGGCTCAGGGTGTAGTCTGGCTGTTGATCATTTGAAAGCCTGGAGTAGTCGTCACCGGTCGACACACTGTCTTCTTTCAGCTCTCTGAGCAGGAGTTTCCCAACAGGCTGGAGTTGGAGGCTTGCAGGGGTGGGGCTGGAATGTCTTCCTCATTCCTTCTTTCCTTCCCCTCCCCTCCCCTCCCTTCCCCTCCCCTCCTCTCCCCTCCCTTCTCTCTCCCACTCACTTACCCCTCTTCCCCTTCCCCCACCTCCTCCTCTTCTCTTCTCCTACTCCTCCCCCTTCACCGCCTCCTCCAGGCTGCGGTTGCCGGTGCGGATGAGGGGGAGGGCCGAGTGGCTGGAAGTAGAGAGTGGGAAGGACCGGAGTCCTAGGAGGCCCAGTAACTCCCGGGCTCCTGAGCACGTGGACAGGAACTCTGTTCACATTATCTGTAGAATGAGCATAAATTATGCAAAAAGGCAGTGTCCCCTTCAAGAGGTCTTCTCAAAGAACGCAACACTGTTTTAATGATAGTTTTACAGAGAGCCGGTTCATTCATGATTACTACTCTCCCATCTGTAAAATGGGGATGAAACAAAAGTTAAACAATTATCCCAAAATAGGAAGCTTGTGTAACAAAGCTGTGTTCGTTTCCTCTGAACAGTGAAGAGGAGCTAAGTAACTGCGCTTGTTGATTTTATTCCAAACAAATACAGACTCTATACAACAAATGTCTTCCTTTGTTCTGGGTCTTGTAAAGAGTAGTTTCTCTACAAAGAAAGGATCCCCTTGGTGCATTCCTTGGCCCAACGGGCCGCGGGGATTATGAAGAGAAAGCTCTCTGGAGCCGTTTTCCTGGCTGGAGACATTGTTCTGGAAAGCAGGCTGGGTTGCCATGGCTACGGCTCCCCAGCGGCCTCGCCCTGCCCCTTTCCACCCGGCATGCCCATGCTGCCTGCTTGTACCAGGGTTGTCCTGACTTCAAAAATTCCTCCCACACAGCACGGAAATGGCAGGGAAATTCCAAACTATAATTCCCAGATGGCCTCTGAGACCCAAAGGCAGAAAAAAATAATTCCTTGTACGGTAGTCCTGAATTGTCCTTGAAGAAAACAGCCGCTAGATTGAAAGCTTGTTGAAGGCAGGAACCACGTCCTTATCGCTGACGCAATCCTCCCCTCTCACCTTAACCAGCTTACCTCCCAGCCCAAAGTAGGCAGACACACAATGGGATCTGAAAAAAAGTTTATGACTATTTGCCAACGAGGTGGCAGTTTACCAGGGGGTTAAAAACAAGGACTCGACCAGAATCTTGGTCTGCCACTTAATTTGATGAATTTGATGAAACAATCTTTCCAAGCTCCATTTTCCTCATCTCTAGAATGGGAACAATAATGTGAATTCTGAATAACATACTTTAATATATGAAGTACTTGGTATTGTGTCTAGCTTATAGCAAGCTCTTGGTATTATGATTCTGTTTACTTTTATTACCTTCATCTCCTCTGTAGCCTTCTGCTTGTTCCTGTGGGGAGAAACACTGCCCCTACTAAAAAACAAATCGAAAAAACTCCAACAAAAATCTTCTGGCAAAATCTGTATCAGCCCCAATCTAATAGTTAAAAAAGAATATAGAAGGGCTGCGTAAGTTATCTATTTGTGTAATAGCGTAAACTAGGGCATGCTAGTAACAAGCTTCATTTATGGAAGCTGGCGAACATAAATAATGCAAAGTGAATGTGTTTCAATGGTCCACCCAAGCATGCATTTATGGTATAAAGATAAAAATAGGACGGTGACGTCTTTTAGTTTGACCTTCTCCCTCTCCCCTCCCCCAATCTCTCAGGGTATTTGGAAACTCTACAGACTCGGTTTTAATTGAATGTCTCTGCTAGTGTGTGTGTGTGTGTGTGTGTGTGTGTGTGTGTGAGAGAGAGAGAGAGAGAGAGAGAGAGAGAGACCTGTACACTCACAGAGGTCCCCACAGTCCTCCCCACACCAGGGCTGCCTTCCAACTCAAACAAGCCTTGGGGTCTGGAGCCACTTATCTAGGGCCTCTGGAAGAGTCTAAACATCTTTGGGATACTCAGGGGAAAGGGAATTTAGCATCTCACCCCCAAGTTTGCTCTTCCCCTCCCCCACACCTCACACCTCGCTAAGTCCGGACTTTGGCTAGAATTCCTAGGCAGCCTTTGGAGTTTAGGGGGGGGGGAATCAAGAGATGTAAGTGGCCCAGGAAGGCTCTGAGCCCAACCTGGCCGCAGGATGTGCACACCATGGACAGCTGTGGACCACAGCTCAGACTGCTGGACTCTGAGAGGAGCCATTTCAGGGTGGGGCTGATCAGATGTCCGAGGTTCTGGCACCTGGGGGAGGGAAAGCGAGGATAGGATTATCATTCCACTGTTACCTAATACTGCTGTGTCCCTTGGTTAAGAGCATATGTACGGCTTGTATGTATTTTAGGGCACGAATTGAGAAGAGCATGTGGACAGTCCTGATTCGTGTATTGTCATTAATGCATAGAGCCGAAGGAGCCTTGTAATTACATGTGCAAGTATCCAGAGTGTAGCGCGCTCCCAAGACACCTTTGTGCGGTGTATGTTGATCAAGGTTGTGCAATAATGCAGCAGAGGTGCAGAGAGGCGGTGTGAACTGCAGGGTGTGAAGTGCTGTTCCCTCTCCTTCAGACTCTCACACATTCTACAACCCCAACCCCCCGGGATACTCGTTAAACCACCCTACACACAATCCTCCCCTCCCCCCACACCGCAGCCAGCTTTCTCTGAAAACTGATACCCTGAGGCCCTTTTCCCTCACCAGCCACAATTAGGGGAAGTATGAGGGAAAATGCGGACTGGATTCAGGCACAGAGGCAGTGCTCTGTCGTTTTTCCTTACTTAGTAGGCCGCTGTTCCGGCTCCAGACCTTATATTTTATCTGACTTTGCTACTCCAGGAAACAGCTTTAGGCTCCTGCGAGTCCAGGCCAATTCCACTTCTCACTGCGAAGTCCATTTTGTATTTTCTGTTTCACCCTCGTCAAGTCTCAGCCGAGGCTGTTGTTCTCAATCCAGCTCAGAAACTGGCTCAAACCGCCCTGAACTGGATTTGGTGGCTGTTGAGACACAGTTTCTGCCTCTTTGTTAGGGCGGATCCAGCCTCATTTGCTCTTCAGTTTCCCTCCCTCCTATTTTCCCAGAGTCACTACCAGCAATTCCCCTCCCCCTGCCTCTCCAGTTTGGCATTTTTTTACCCTTCCCTGGGCCAAGGCCCCATGCAATAGATTAAATTCTTTAATAAAATAGTGGATTTAGGTTGTAAACCTTAAGCTTTTGCGACATTAACTGTTTTCTTTTTTTTTTTTCCTCCAAATTTGTTATCTAACCAATTGACATGGTGCCCTTAAAATCTTGGCTCTCGTTCTAACCTAGAAATATCTTAAAATTTCACTCTAGATGGAAAGAACTTTAAATTTCACATAAAAGACTGAAAGGTGTTGGTGTATTACTTTGTTAATTTGTTTTGTAACTATGTAAATAAACATAATTTATTCATTTCTTTGTTAAGAAAAGACAAAACATAATATGTACAGAATTTTTAAACAGTTACTTGTACTGGCTGTTGCAACCTCACGATTCCCAGAGAAAAAACTGAAGACTTGAGATGGTTTTGGTTTTTGAACATGTAATTTTAACCCTGGATCAGATTCTGTGAATTGTTTAGTGGAGAAGGCTGTTCGGAGAATGCGCGGGAACCATTTCTAACGTAATGCAGGTGGAGGCAAAACTCAGAATGTGACGGAATGAAGAGAGGACAGGGCTAGGCTTTTGTTAAGTTTTCTTCGTATGAAATGTAAGCATTTCTTATATTTTGGAACGAGAGAAGGGGCTGATTATGCAATACAGTGGAGGTAATAGATGTACACTCTAAAATGGCTAATTTTCTGTTATGTGGATTTTACTTCAGTCTTAAAATTTAAGCGTTTTCTGGAAAAGAGTTTTTCATTTTCTTCTTGTGGTTTTAGAATATCAGAAGAGAGATAATAAGCAACCATATTCGGGGTGTGGCTCCATGAGGTGCTTGACGACTCTCTGGTCTCCCTCTGCTGGCCAAAGTGAGCAGTGTGTCACGATGTCGCAAGGCCTTTTGAGCCTGTCTCAATTATATGTCGAAGCACAAACACTGGGCTGTTTACTCAGAATCGTCCTCAGTGCCTTGCTTCGTGTGCATTTTGTCTTACTTACATGGTTGGTACAGGGCTCTTTTACTGAACAAGGATCACAGATGTTTTGCTTCTGCGGTGTTACAAAAGATTAATTATAACTGAACAACTTAAAATTCAGCCCTGCATCTCAAAACAGAATCAAAAATGTCATTTTTCCTAGGCTAAAAACCCGAGTTAAATTGCTCATTTAAATGTTTAGTTTCAGTAGAGCATAAAGCCCTGGAAAAAAGCCAATGATAACAGTAGATCTGGAAAAGCTACTTTTAATATGCACTAAAAGACAGCTGGCTTTGTCTAGTGATTCACTACCCTGAGAAAGAAAAAACGTACATAAAAAAGGTGAATCGATTAATTGAACTTATGAGATTTACAAATCTTAGTTGGTTGTTGTGGGAAGAAAAACAGTATATTGCTGTATAGGAGATCAGGTAATTCAGATCAGCCTTCTCTTTGGTAGATATCTCTTACTTTAGGATCCTCACACCTTCTGTTTCACATGCTTAAAATGCTTCTCCCTCCTCCAGTTCTTCCTATTCAGGGTTAAGCCTCACCTATCAAGCCTTTTCTTATATGCCACTTCTTCAGAGAAGCCTTCCTGCCTATAAAACTGGATTTCTTATACTTGGTTAAAAGTAGAGTCCTTATATAAAAATATATTCCTTGTTATCTTCTTATATGACATCTTTTCTTTTTTTGTTATAAGATCTCTCTAACTTACAATCGTGTATATTTGTTTTCTCGAATATTCTTTTTCTCCTTCATTAGCTTTCTAAATCCCCTAAGGGCCATGCCTATCTGATCAGAACTATATAATCAGCTTTTGGAAGAGTACCTGGCCAAAAAGAAATAACGTAACAAGGAATAAATATTTGTTGAACAGATAAGTTAATTTCAATTACCCTGTTTGTAGCTCCAGTCCAGTACTTTCTGGACTACTTTTCTTCTTTTATACTTTGTAGGTTTTTGAAGAGTTCGCTTGTGTTTTTTCTCTCTTGGAAACTCTCAGAAACTATTGATTTGTTTTAGGGCTCCTTTTCTCATAGTGTGAGAGCAACTGAATGTGATGGAATTGTTACAGTTCCTCGAATTTTAAGCCGCCTAAAAAAAGACAGAAACAGACTAATCATCAGTTTCTTACAGTCTGTGTTTTATCTTGTGTGGTATCTGATTTTATTCTGAAACATCTCTCCCCACCATGTCCCCCTCCCCCCTTTTGATTTCTGAACCTGGAGTTCTCTACTTGGTGCTCCCTTCCCTGCACCCCCACCCCCATCAAAACCTTCCCTTTGATGGGGAAAGGGTCTACCAATTCTTCAAAAAAATCTCTTCCTCCAGTCCAGAGAAAGATTCCTCCGTGCAGAGATTTAAATTCCCTGGAATTTGAAGTAGGCAATTTGCATTTCTGAGAACCTTTAGGTTAGATGTCAGTCTTTTCTTTGGACTTCAGCCCAAAACAAGAGTAATCCCTTGGGGGCATTTCTTTACCTAAGCAAATTAACTATTATTACACTCTTCCAAAAGCTGTGCTAGGGACTTTTGTGACCTGTGGTTTATTCTGTATTCATTGAATGGTTTTGATTGACTGATGGTTGTGTAACTGGTAGAATTTCCCTAGCTGCCTACAAAATGCTGTGACTTTCACCCTTTTTTAACTGGTATAAGGTAATAGTTAAGAGACTAAAACTACTGGAAGTCAGAAAAGCTCAAAGCTCTGAAGTTTTGGTTTTCTTATCCATTTTCTTTTTCATCTGCATGGAGTGAATGTCCACGTTTTAGTGTTGTAATAATCATTTTAATAGCTTTTGTAGAGCAATTACTTTATGCCAGTTACTATTCTCTATACATAGCACTACATCTGTGGAGTATTCTACATCAATATATGACTAGATAGATAGAGTCATTTAATCCCAGTGACACTTTGGGCGTAGATATCATTGTGTCTGTTTTACTGCTGAGGACATTGACAGCACAGAGAGGTTAGGTAACTTCCCCAAGGTAACACAGCTAGTGGGAGGTAGAACACGTAAACAAACTCGGGCTGTTTGGGTTCTGAGTCTAAGTATATAAAACCCAAGTCTCATTTACCTGGCACAAGGTGACTATTGCTAAATGTTAGTTTCTTATCTCCTCCCTTATTTCTATGAAAACACAAAGTCATTACTTCCTTAATACAAAACCCTAGAAATTTGGAACCAGCACAATCCCTTACTTTTTCATTGAGGAAATGGAAGGCCAAAGAGCTTGACCCATTTGTACTGTAAGGCTGGATGGAAGTAGAACTGGATGGAATTGGCTCTTGTAACTAATCCATGAAGGAATAATGGTTTTCCTCTTAACATTTTTGGAAAGGAAGGAAAAATGATCCCTCTTATTAATTTCACTCCTACCCCCACCTCATTTTCCTGCAACTCAGTAACACAAGCTCCACTTGCAGAGACTTAACTAAATGGAATGCGCTGCTTTTCTGCCAGGGCACACAAGGGAGCAAGCTCCTGTTTGCCCCTGGCAAAGCCAGTACGGAGGAAGGTTAGTCAGCACTCACCCCTTTAATTATTCTTCCTCACTGTTTTCCCTCTTGATCCTGTCCCTACTTGTTTCTGGCTCCAGTTCTCTGTTCCCCTCTCTGGATTATGAGTAGCAAGCTATTGCTGGTGTCCATTCTCATAAAAATCCCACCCTGAACCAAGATGGGAGAAGAAACCTAGGTTGTCATTAGCTGCCTAATCTCCCCCACAACGCTCCTTGAGAACAGCAGAGACAGCCCTAATTTCCTGTCTTCCATGTGCTATTATCTCTCTCTCTCTATATATATATGTATTTGCATGATTTAGTTAACCTGTGCTAGCCATCATTTTCTCTCTTTGAATGAAATATTATCTTTCCTATTGTTTTCTCATGAGGAACTTTGGCTTCTCCATGAAGAAGTACCGTGACAAGCTCAAGAGAACACAATCTTTATTTTGTTTGGCTTAAAATAAAAATTCTGGAAGTATCACTTAAATGTCTGTAGTTGCAAAAGTGCAACATGCCATGTGGTCTTTGGACAGCGCTATTCTAAAAGGTCACAATATGTAGTGTTATGCTGTAAACACAGAGAATATAATTTCAAAGGAAACTTATGCTTTTACTATCAAGGAAGAGGATATTGAGGTTTTTATTTTCTTCTTCTTCCCCTTAGCAGTTTTGTTTGAACTGGACCTTGGAGAAGTAGAGTACAATAAAAGGAGCTTCTGGCTGAGTGTTTGATGCCTGATGAGTCACAGTGTGAAATAAGTTTGAAAATTTGGATTGGGTTCAGATAGTAGAAGTTCTTGATTGTAACAATAGTTAAAAAAAATTATTGAGTTTCTACCATCTGCCAGGTTTTTGTTTTCTGCATGCTGTAATCATCATACACAACTTGAAACTGAGACTTAAGCAACTTGCCTGAGCTCACAGAGAAGGCACAATTCCATTCTAGGAATTTCTAGTCTTCTAAGTACTGATGCTGGGAAAGACTGAGGGTGGAAGGAGAAGAAGGCATCAGAGCATGAGATGCCTGGATGGCATCACCAAAGCAAGAGACATGAGCTTGGACAAATTTCTGGAGATGGTGGGGGTCAGGGAGGCCTGGCATGCTGCAGTCCATGTTGCAAAGAGTCGGACACAACTGGGCGACTGAACAATAAAAAGTGCTGTAATAGAAATACGTTCATACTACAGTGTGTCACAATGCAAGGAAGGATCACCTCAGACAAGAAGGCAAAAGGGGAAAAGAGATTGTTGCTCAGCTCAAAGTTCACGATATCTAGATGTCACAGATTCCTCTTGTTTGGACTTAGAGTGATCTCCTATGATTTTGGAATCTTTAGCTTAATAATATATTTAATCATCCTGGCCTATCACACATTTATGAAAGGAAAAGAGGATTACCATAATTTAAAAGTAACACTTAACGTAATTTTCGGGAATTCCCTGGTGGTCTAGTGATTAGGTTTAATCCCTGGTTGCAGAACTAAGATCCCACATGCCACGTGTCTGGGCCGAAAACAAACAAACAAACAAACAAACAAACAAAACTTTCAGGGAAATAGAAAGGAAGATGATATATAATGGCTGCTGTTCTGTGGCATACATAATGTCACGAAGAGCAGGAACATCACAGACTCCTGACCTAACAGTGGAGTAAATTCCTTTGTCCCCAGTCTCTCCTGGGCTCTGGTCTCTATCGCCCCTTGTGGTCACAGCTAAAATAGTCATTAAAGAAGATTCCTTTTTTTCTTCCAGCAGTCAAATTCCTTTAGGGAAGGTTTGGGGGGGACTTGAGTATTAATTGCCTCAGAGGTTGAGTAATTATAGAGCTTTGTTTCCCAGGCCTGGGGTTTCTAAGACAATACAACTCCCTTATAATATTGGTACATTTGTTTTTAATCCACATTCCTTGAGATTGTCACCAAAACCAGAATTCTTTTTAAAATAGCTTATCTTCAAATACAGTCACATCAAGGGTAAGGGTTCAACATATAAAATTCTGTCATACACGGTTTTGTCTGTAACAGTACTATTTTCATGTATAACAGTTCACATGTTTGGAATGAGGACTAAAATGAGGTCTTCAGGATTCTCTGTCTAATGCTTATCTTTGCTTTCTTTTTTGATTTTATGTTCAAGCAGACCTTCATGTGCTGGCCCTTTGACAACTCTAGATTATACTTTTAATGATTTAATAACTGCAGTGGAAAGATAATATCTTTTTCTGGATAATTCTAGTAAAAATTTTTATGGTTGCCTACTGGCCCAGAATGGGATATGTGCATATCCTTGGGATAGTCACTGGAGCCAGGGCAAAAGGCTATGTTGATTGTCCAGTTCTGGGTCACATGCCCATCCCTGGACCCAGCATGGGGATGAAGTGCCCCAACTTGAACTATAGGAACTCAGAGTAGGGAAAGTGTTTCTCCAAAGGAAATTAAAATGCTGCTATCGAGAGGCTGGGGAACAGATGATGGTAGATGGAATCCAGCAAATATTCTATGACATCTAAGTTTTCTTATAATGCCAGTATGTTATGATTAATCCTGAATCATTGAGTATTTTGAATGAAATGAACCCATTGTTTTATAGGACAATACTGGCATTGTTTATACAATTCAGAGTTCTTTTCATAATCCTTGAAAGATAAAGGAAACATGTAACCAATTTTGAAGTACAGAAGAGTACTGAGACACCTCCCTCAACTAAAAATGCTAAATTGGATTCTTAGAGGAACCATGCACTGGCTGTCCTCAAAAAATACAACGTTGAACTTCACTGTGAAGGATCCTTATTCTGAACAGATCATTTTTTAAGATGATCCTCTGTTGGTAGCTGTGAGCTGTGAGACCTCATGTTGCTTCTAGATAGATGATTTAAATCAGTGTCTCTCCTCCCATCCCACTCTAACACTGAAACTCTAATAACAATGTTGTTAGTCCTAAGCCCTATATTTCATTTCAGTCATCTTTTCTTTCTTTCACACTATTCTAGCAATAACTTTATGGTTTTAGACCTGGCTTAATTGTGAAAATTGTGAAAGGCAAAAAATTTGTATGCAAGAGTTTTTGTCCATATAAACAATTTCAGTTCAGTTCAGTTCAGTCGCTCAGTCGTGTTCGACTCTTTTCGACCCTATGAATCACAGCACTCCAGGCCTCCCTGTCCATCACCAACTCCCAGAGTTCACTCAGACTCACGTGCATTGAGTCGGTGATGTCATCCAGCTATCTCATCCTCTGTCTTCCCCTTCTCCTCCTGCCCCCAATCCCTCCTAACATCAGAGTCTTTTCCAATGAGTCAACTCTTCACATGAGGTGGCTAAAGTATTAGAGTTTCAGCTTCAGCGTCAGTCCTTCCAATGAACACCAGGACTGATCTCCTTTAGGATGGACTGGTTGGATATCCTTGCAATCCAAGGGACTCTCAAGAGTCTTCTCCAACACCACAGTTCAAAAGCATCAATTCTTTGGCTCTCAGCTTTCTTCACAGTCCAATTCTCACATCCATACATGACCACTGGAAAAACCAAGGCCTTGACTAGATGGTCCTTTGTTGGCAAAGTAATATCTCTGCTTTTCCATATGCTATCTAGGTTGGTCATAACTTTTCTTCCAAGGAGTAAGCGTCTTTTAATTTCATGGCTGCAATTACCATCTGCACTGATTTTGGAGCCCCAAAAATAAAGTCTGACACTGTTTCCACTGTTTCCCCATCTATTTCCCATGAGGAGATTGGACCAGATGCCATGATCTTCGTTTTCTGAATGTTGAGCTTTAAGCCAACTTTTTCACTCTCCTCTTTCATTCATCAAGAGGCTCTTTAGTTCCTCTTCACTGTCTGCCATAAGGGTGGTGTCATCTGCATATCTGAGGTTATTGATATTTCTCCCGGCAATCTTGATTCCAGCTTGTGCTTCTTCCAGCCCAGCATTTCTCATGATGTACTCTGCATATAAGTTAAATAAGCAGGGTGACAATATACAGCCTTGATGTACTCCTTTTCCTATTTGGAACCAGTCTGTTGTTCCATGTCCAGTTCTAACTGTTGCTTCCTGACCTGCATATAGATTTCTCAAGAGGCAGGTTAGGTGGTCTGGTATTCCCATCTCTTTCAGAATTTTCCACAGTTTATTGTGATCCACACAGTCAAAGGCTTTGGCATAGTCAATAAAGCAGAAGTAGACAATTTGAGTTACCCCAAATCAGCATGTCTTCCTTCTTCCGGCAGCTCAATATTGTAGTATCCCACAGAATAATACCAGGTAACTTTATGGAACTGAGCTAACTGTGGGCACCAATAGGTATGAGTTTGAAACTCCCTTAGATATCCCATCAACCCATCTTAGAAGAGGAGGAGAGAGGGAGAGCACAGCAGTTAGGTTTTGGAGACTGTTGTGAAGAGAAGAAATGGGTATGGGGACACTGTAAACTTGACTGGTCCCAGGGACTGGACAGGGACTTGCAAAATCTTGGGAAGATCCTTCCAAAGTCTGAAAGGTGGGGAAAGGGGGCCCTGAGACTGAAGACTGAGGAAAGCAGCTTTATTTGCCCAGGTCAAAGGACAGTACTGGTCTTTCTATTATCTACAGGGAAAGTCCAGTCTTCTTTGTTGAACATTTTAATTCTTCCACAATCTGGCATAGTTCTCTAACAGGTAAGGAGGTAAGATCTTGATTCAGTGGTATTCTGAAGCTAGTTCTCACCAACTCCCAAGGGCCAATTGTGGGCATTTCATTCTAATTTCACACTGTGTGATATCACATTGGTAACTTGAAATTTGCCATGGTGGCTTTTTGGCAAATGCTACAAATTATGTTCCTTTTATTTTTGTTTTTAAAAGGCAGTTAAACATATAGCCATACACCACTGATTAGCTTATTATCAAAAGGATGTCTTACTAGAGTGAAAGATAAGTTTACTGGGGCCCCCAAGAAGGGATGTTTTCAATGTGTGCCCTGGACAGAGTTTTCAATGTGTGTTTTTTTGGACAGAGGAATTTGAGGGAAGAAGAAGGAAATTTAGATGAAAGGGACAAAACTCTGGAAAGGTTTATATAGTTGCTTTTAATTTAACTAAGGTATTTAACATCAGACAGATATGGGAAAGTTGAAAATCTCTCTAATTATTTTTATGAGTCCATCTGCTTTTAATACCAATACCTGACATGAATAATACAGAAAACAGAATTAAAGAATATAGATGAGTATATAATATATTCTATGAATGCAATATTCTATGAATATATTCTAGAATGCAAAATGAATTTGAGGTGTGTGTGCATGCTGTTGTGTCCAACTCTTTGCTACCTGGTGGACTGTAGCCTGCCACGTTCCTCTGTCCATGGAAAATCTCCAGGAGAGAAGGGTGGGTTGCTGTTACCTTACTCCAGGGATCTTCCCAACCCAGGATCGAACCTGTGTCGTTTGGATCTCCTGCATTGACAGGAAGATATTTTTATCATTGTGCCACCTGAAATTCTATACAATATTAATATTGTATAGAATTTCAGGTGGCACAATGATAAAAATATCTTCCTGTCAATGCAGGAGATCCAAACGACACAGGTTCGATCCTGGGTTGGGAAGATCCCTGGAGTAAGGTAACAGCAACCCATCCTTCTCTCCTGGAGATTTTCCATGGACAGAGGAACGTGGCAGGCTACAGTCCACCAGGTAGCAAAGAGTTGGACACAACAGCATGCACACACCTC
>SJYC01018539.1:0-22668 GCA_006408675.1 Madoqua kirkii
GGTCCAAGAGGGAGGAGATATATGTATATCACCTTATAGTTGATTTACTTTGTTGTACAGCAGAAATTAACACAACATTGTAAAGCAACTATACCCCAATAAAAACAAAACAAAAAAGCAATCAATATATTAATTAAAATCTTAAAAAGGACCCATAAGCATAGCAAATAAGCTTGTGAGTATAAGATCCATACATTAGTCTTTAGGGACATGCACATTTAACCTACAATACACTCCCTGTGATTTATTATTTTAATTACATTTTTGCAAATGTTGATTTTGGTTTTGGTGCCCAATTATTTATGATATACTCACAATTTGCCCCTGTACACCAACATATCAGACACTATACTAATTGGAGAGGAATCAGTGGTGGGCAGTCATTTGAAGACAGGGGGCCAAGCACCCTCACTAAACTCTGAGATGTCAAGGTCCTCCTCTGAGCTTGTTACCCTCACTGAGCTGAACCTTGTCCAGAATGACTGCACCACTCGTGTCATGTCCTGCTTACAGATGTTCACCTTTAGTTATACTCAAATGAGTCATTCATTTACTCAGTCATTCATTTACTCATTCATTCATTTCCTGGTATTCTGTTCTAGGGAATGTGCGAGGCCTTGAGGGTATAAAGATGAATACCACACAATTCCTGTCTTAATGGAGCTTAGAAATTAATGGGTAAGGTAAAGATGTAAGAAAAAAGTTTCGCTAACCTTTCCCACCTTCAGCTCCTAGTATTGGTGTTTGGCACAAGGTAAGTGTTTAGTAGCTTTGTGTGGAGTAAATGAATGATGGAATGAACACTTTGAAGAGCGGCTGGAGAGGCATCCCTGAATGGTACAGATGGATTGTGTTTGAAGGTGAGGTTGTGCAGAGCATTAGGGTGCTGGCAGCCTCAGGATGAAATGTGATATGGGTGCACCCAGCAGAATTCCACTATCTTCAGGGTGACCTCAGAGATCTCCATCCAAAAGTGACTCACTGCACTGCACTACACTTCACCCAAGGGCTAGACTCTGCCAGCTGAGGTCATTCCCGAATTCCCAGGGACTCTCAACCAGCTCCACAGTAGATATTCTTTCTCCATGTCCTTCCTATCTCTCTGTGGGAGCTGGGCTTGTCCAATTTTTCAGATAGTCTTGGGCATTTTGTGCTGGGGACATGTGGCATGGAACTCATTTCCTTGAATTCATGAAAATTGGCATTAACAGTGTGAAAAATAAGGCATTCTGGAGTAGAGGAACAAATATAGTTATGCATCCGGAAGATCTGTGTTTGAGTCTTGCCTTGACCACTTTCCAACTATGTGATCTTTAAATGGAAAGTGGGATGAAATTATCTTTATTCAGCCATTCATGTCAGGTTTAAATCGGATAAGATCAATAAATTATTTAGGACAAAAACTAGCATGTGTTAAGGACCCAGTAATCTGTCATGTTGCCAGAATTACCCACTGTAAATACTGTACGGGGAGGGCTTGATTCCCCAAGCTGAGGAAGGATTTCCAGAATAAGCATCTCTAGCACAGGAGTCGTCCTGATGGACTGTTGGGCGAAGAGTGTTTCAGGTTCAAGGGTATAATATGTGTATGCGTGCACATCCTCAGTTGCTCAGTCATGTCCAACTCTTTGCGACCCCATGGACTGTAGCCCGCCAGGCTCCTCTCTCCATGGTGGCACAGGGTATAACGAGATTCTGGCAAAGCCAAGGATGAAAGAAGCCAGCGTATCCAGGCGTGTGCATGGGTCAGAGCTCTGGGTGCCTGTGCAGACATGCAGACGCGGCAAGATGTGGGCTGGTGAAGGGCTCAGGACAGGCAGGGCTGTGGGTATCCTGCCCAAGAGTTGGCATTTGTCCTTGAAGGGCATGATGTTTCATTACAGGGGTCTAAAGTCTGCAGGTTCATGTTTTATGACATTTTCCTGAGAGCCTCTTTTTCTCAGGTCTTAGGGAGACATTCAGAACCCATCCACAAAGTTAAAAAAAAAAAATCTCAGTCTTGAAAATAAGGCAAAGAAAGGACAATATCTTTTTTCAGCATCACACAAGGGCATTGTTGTACAAGTCCCCTGAGCATATTTTAATTATAGGGGAATGTACCTTTGTCTGACTCACTGTTTCATCATTGGTTGAGAGCCCAGGTACTGTGGAGTTACACATTAACTCAATGTTTTGTTTTGTTTTGTTTTCCTAGTGGAGATACAATGATTTTTTGCCTGGTAAGAAAGATAAATCCAAATGTTATGATCTTAGTGGAACTATCAGGACATGAACCAGTGTTGTATCTAACCTAACAACTTTATTCTTTTGTCAAAAACCTGTAAACACTCAGTTCCTCAAATGCTCTCTGAATCAGCTTTACTCAATGCTCTGATCTTCTCATTAATAAGTTAAATAAGTCTTCGACGTGTTTTCATTCCACATTTGTGTGAGAATCGTGTTCACTCTTTGAAAGTCATACTTTGACAGCAGTGTTTTAGCCAAAATCCCTGTGAAAGAGTGAATGATGGAACTGGAAAGGCTGGAGCCATTTTCTCAGTCTGAAAGGCCTGGGGATGCCCAGTTCCTGAGATTATTGGAAAGGTTACTCTGGGGGTTAGCAGGGAGTGTTGTGACTCAGGTGGTACTCTGGGACCTTGGCAGCTTTGGTTGATGGTGAGGGGCAGTGAGCACAGGCACAGGGAAGCTGACTCATCTCAGTGTGGGTGCACTGGGCTTGATTGGGGCCAGTGATGACTCTAGCCCAGTGGGGATAGGACAGATAGGAGGATTCCCGCAATAGGTGATATCAAAGTCAGACCCCTAGTAACATCCCTGCTCCCATATATTGTTAGATAGATGTAAATCTCCTGAAAGCAGGCCTTGAGCCAATAGCTGGCTAACCTCCAGGGATACAGGCTGCATCCAGCCTCTTGTGGGAGGGTTAGCAGGGGTGTTCAGGCTACAGGACATCCCGATGGAGAACTGAAAACAAGGCAAAAGCACCTCATTTTAGATTTGGCCCATGGGTAGGGAGCAGATGAGAGTGGGAAGACTGTAGCTCCTGGGGCTCAGTCTCAGACATGCCAGATATCACTGCAGAGGCAAAGAAGATCTGCCTGCACTGTCTCATTTGTCCATTCATTTATTCATTTACCCAGTGCAAGGAGGTATCACTGCAGGAAGGAGGTTTTCTGTGACTGTGGTTGATAGGGCTAGCAAAGGGGACCCTGTCATGTCTCATTTTTCTATTGACCCGTTTCCTTGCCTTTGCTGCAGTGTGACTGAGAACAGAAGAGCAGTATTCTGTTTACCAGTGTTAAATAGGACCTCATTAAGACACCCTGAGTAGTGAACAACTCAGCACTCAGCTCCTCTGACCACCCAATCTGTATTGGGAGAATTTCTCCCATGATGTGTTGGTGCCTCTCCAACACAAAGCTGAGGAATAAGGTTCTGCAGCCGTCCTCACAGCTGGAGACAAGCATGTGACTGAGGCTCTGCCAGTCACAGGTACCCTGGACAAACTTTGGTTTGGAAGCATGTAATCCCAGAGGCAGGGGCCACATGGCTTGCGCTTTGGCAAGGGTGGTCCAGAGACACGTAACCTTCAGAAGCAGTACAGGCCAGCCTGTGCCCAGTGATGAGGTGGGTGAGTTTCTCAAGGAGGTTCAGGGATAAACACTACTGACTGTTGGTGTCTCTCTGCAGTACTTGAGTCAGGCCAGATGCTATGCAGCCCTGAAGGTTTCCCTGTCCATAATGGGCTCGCTCTCCAAAGGAGAGTCCAGTTCAATATATCTGTCTTCTGTCAAGGATTTACCTGAACCTCTAGGGGATGTTTCACACAGAAGAAATTCTGAGAAGCAGTTAGATTAACCCCATGAGCTCTGTCTTGCCTGGTTTTTGTTTTTGTTTTTGTTTTTTTTTTAGTAATAGAAATGTAGTTGATTAATTATATTGGATCCCTTCCATCAGGGAGGAAATAGGGATTGGTTGTCACTGAAATAGACCTTCATCCTGTATTTGCCTTCCCAATTCACCAAGCTTCTGACAGCATTATTTATGGAGTGCAGAAAGCCTTGCTTACCATTGGTACTGAATGCAAGCTCGCCCTGCTTGCTGCATGACAGGCCAATGAAACGGAGACATAGTGTTGAGGCAAGGAATACGACTTTATTTGGAGACCTGTCAGACTGGGAAGATGGCAGACTAATGTCTCAAATTAACCATCTTGTTGGAGTCTGGATGCCAGGTTCTTTTACGGATCAGAGATGAGGAAATGGTAAGGAAACAAAGTAAAAAGGCCATTTAATCTCGCAAATATCTCCTAGAATAGCAAACAAAAGCACCTCATTTTAGATTTGGCCCATGGGTAGGGAGCAGATGAGAGTGGGAAGACTGTAGCTCCTGGGGCTCAGTCTCAGACATGCCAGATATCACTGCAGAGGCAAAGAAGATCTGCCTGCACTGTCTCATTTGTCCATTCATTTATTCATTTACCCAGTGCAAGGAGGTATCACTGCAGGAAGGAGGTTTTCTGTGACTGTGGTTGATAGGGCTAGCAAAGGGGACCCTGTCATGTCTCATTTTTCTATTGACCCGTTTCCTTGCCTTTGCTGCAGTGTGACTGAGAACAGAAGAGCAGTATTCTGTTTACCAGTGTTAAATAGGACCTCATTAAGACACCCTGAGTAGTGAACAACTCAGCACTCAGCTCCTCTGACCACCCAATCTGTATTGGGAGAATTTCTCCCATGATGTGTTGGTGCCTCTCCAACACAAAGCTGAGGAATAAGGTTCTGCAGCCGTCCTCACAGCTGGAGACAAGCATGTGACTGAGGCTCTGCCAGTCACAGGTACCCTGGACAAACTTTGGTTTGGAAGCATGTAATCCCAGAGGCAGGGGCCACATGGCTTGCGCTTTGGCAAGGGTGGTCCAGAGACACGTAACCTTCAGAACAGTACAGGCCAGCCTGTGCCCAGTGATGAGGTGGGTGAGTTTCTCAAGGAGGTTCAGGGATAAACACTACTGACTGTTGGTGTCTCTCTGCAGTACTTGAGTCAGGCCAGATGCTATGCAGCCCTGAAGGTTTCCCTGTCCATAATGGGCTCGCTCTCCAAAGGAGAGTCCAGTTCAATATATCTGTCTTCTGTCAAGGATTTACCTGAACCTCTAGGGGATGTTTCACACAGAAGAAATTCTGAGAAGCAGTTAGATTAACCCCATGAGCTCTGTCTTGCCTGGTTTTTGTTTTTGTTTTTGTTTTTGTTTTAGTAATAGAAATGTAGTTGATTAATTATATTGGATCCCTTCCATCAGGGAGGAAATAGGGATTGGTTGTCACTGAAATAGACCTTCATCCTGTATTTGCCTTCCCAATTCACCAAGCTTCTGACAGCATTATTTATGGAGTGCAGAAAGCCTTGCTTACCATTGGTACTGAATGCAAGCTCGCCCTGCTTGCTGCATGACAGGCCAGTGAAGCGGAGACATAGTGTTGAGGCAAGGAATACGACTTTATTTGGAGACCTGTCAGACTGGGAAGATGGCAGACTAATGTCTCAAATTAACCATCTTGTTGGAGTCTGGATGCCAGGTTCTTTTACGGATCAGAGATGAGGAAATGGTAAGGAAACAAAGTAAAAAGGCCATTTAATCTCGCAAATATCTCCTAGAATAGCAAGCCTCAGGCAGGGGGTTATGTTAATTTCTTCCTTACTGCCATCTACAGGTGGACAGGGTTCTAAACAAAGGCACTTTATCTTAATCAGGCAGAGGGACAGGATTCTCTGAGGCAGTCCCTTACGTATTATTATAACAAAAGTGACAAAACAAGGGCTAAATTCCAAGAAACAGATCTAGCATGGAAGAGTCAAAATCAGCTCTTCCCTGTTACATCATTATGATATCCCACAGAAGACTTTTAATTAATTCATTAATTAGTAAAGAAGCTCATTTATAGCAAAGGAAGTAAAGACATTTAAAAAAGACCAGCGTTGTCTCTTGTACTGCCTAGCCTGACTCAGGGTGTGCCTGTGATGAATTCAAAGCAATCAGGAGATCTACCCTTAATGCACACCCTTCCAGAGTGGGTATATCAGATCTTGGCCTAATCAGGATGCGTCATGTTTCCATGGTCATTTCCCAGTTCCATTTCATGCTATTTACTGAGCAGGTACTCTGGGCCAGATGTTTTATGTATCTTGTTGCACATAATGCGGTTCTCACAACAGCCCATTTTCTACCATGATAAGACCAAAGGCCAGAGAGGATACATTGTCCAATACTAAAAGCTAGTAGCTTCAGAACTGGGCTTGAAACCCACCCATGCCCACATTCTTTTCACTAAATGATACCTCCTGCTTTTATGGAGAATGGAAGGTAGCAATTTCTGCAGTTGCCTTTTTTTGAAATTGTTTCCTAAGGGTTTCCCAGGTGGCACTAGTGGTAAAGAAACCCACCTGCCAATGCAAGAGATGTAAGAGACCCGGGTTCAGTCTCTGGGATGGAAGATGCCCTGAAGGAGGAAATGGCAAGCCGCTTCAGTATTCTTGCCTGGAGACCTGGTGGGCTACAGTCCATGGGGCCGCAAAGAGTCAGACAGGACTGAAGTGACCACATCCATCCTTCATCCTAAGGCCAGGGAAACAAAAGCAAAAATAAACAAATGGGAACACAACAAACTAAAAAGCTTTTGTGTAGCAAAGGAAGCTATCAACAAAAATAAAAAGGCAGTCTACTGAATGAGAGAAGAGATTTGCAAACAATGTATCTAATACGGGGTTAATATCCAAATATTCAAAGAACTCATACAATTTAGCATCCAAAACACTAGACAGTGCAATTAAAAATGGGATGAGGATCTGAATAGTCATTTTCCCTAAAGATAACATGCAGATAGCCAACAGACACACGAAAAAATGCTCAGCATCACTAATCATCAGAAAGTGAAAGTGAAGTCACTCAGTCATGTCTGACTCTTTGTGACCCCGTGGACTGTAGCCTACCAAGATCCTCTGTCCGTGGGATTCTCCAGGCAAGAATACTGGAGTGGGTTGCCATTTCCTTAGAAAAGCATATCAAAACCGCAATGAGATACCACCTCACACCTATCTGAATGTCACGAAATAACAAGTGTTGGTGAGGATGTGGAGAAAAGGAAACTTGTGCACTCTTGGTGGGAAAGTGAATTGGCACAGCCACTATGGAAAACAATGTGGAATTTCCTCAGAAAATTAAAAATAGAACTACCACAAGATCCAATAGTTTCACCTCTGGGTATTTACCCAAAGAAAACATAAACACTGATTGGAAAAGATATATGCACCCCATGTTCACTGCAGTGTTATTTACAATAGCCAAAATATGGCAGTAACCTAAGTGTCTGTTGATAGATAAATGAATAAAGAAGATGTGGTATACATATACAATGGAATATTATGCAGTCATATAAAAGTGTAACTTTGTCATTTCTGACAACATGGATGGATAAAGAGGGTGTTATGGTAAGTGAAATAAGTCAGATAGAGAAAGATAAATAGAATACAATCTCACTTATATATATGGAATCTAAAAAAAAACGAAATAGAAACAGACTCATGCAGAGTCTGAATAGGAGATATAGAGAGCGAGTAGGTGGTTGCCAGCAGGGAGGGACTTGAGGGGGTGAAATAGATGAAGGGGATTAAGAGGTTCAAACCTCCATTTGTAAAATAAATAAGCCATGGGTAATGTAATATACCATATAAGGAGTATGGTCAACGGTATTGTAAAAACTTTGTATGGGGACAAGTGGTTACTAGACTCATTGCGGTAATCATTTCATAATATATCCAGATGTCAAATCACTATGTAGTACACCTGAAACTGAGATGATATTATATATCAGCTATATTTTGATTAAAAAAGAAAACCCCTCTGCCATGATTAGTCATTGGCTGGGAGCAACCCAGAAGCATGGCCTCCCTCTGCATGAAATTGATGGTAAATCCAGGTGGACAGCAGCTGGGCAGTCAGTCATTTATTCTTCCTCACTCGGAGCCCAGAAGGCTGCATTTCTATGGCTACCACACTGATTGACTGAGTTCTAGGCAATGGAATGTGGGCAGGACTGATGTGTGTCTCTTCTAAGCCTGGCCTGCACACCTTCTATGTTAATTTCTCCTTCCACTTGACACACACAAGTACAGAAACCTTGGAGCCATTAATTGAATAACCAAAGGCAGAAGAAGCTTGACCCACTGAAACCATTTAGGTGTTATTTCCAGGGCTCTGAAGAGCTCTGGCACCATAGTCCTTTATGTCAAAATGCAGAAAGGAATTCAGTGAGAGGCAAAGTGACAGATGAGAAGTGATTTTGTACAATAGGACGCTTGTAAGGTTCACAGGTAGGCAGGCAAGTGTTGTGATGCCCTGGGTACTCAGTGGATTACACTTTTGTAATCAGAGGAAGAGAGAAGATGGGGAGATCTTTGTCTTTCTTGAGTAAACGTCACATCTCCATCAACAGTTCCTCTCCCAGGTAGGGCAGGGAAGTTTACTTGTGCCTCCCTATATAATCAGACCAGGACTCTCAGAGCACTTTGGAAAAATATTTTCAGGTCTCAATACAATGAGAGTCTTTTGTTTTGAAAAGTCACCTTTCCATAAATGATTGCTTTTTTGTGTGCACAAAGCCTGTTTTGGGGGGTCATTAACTGGATGATACCACTGGGCAGGTTGTAGGCCTTATTTTCTACTATTTTATTGTTTGGGGGCATTGTGCAAAGAACATGTCTTCGGGGCCAAAGAACATGTTTTGGGGGTTATCAGCTCACTGAGCTCACTGGGCAGGGTGTTTGCCTCGTGCTACCATTGTTTTCTTGTCGTGGGGCATGTCTCCTGCTTCTGTTGTATGGTTTTGTTATGAAGCAAGCTAGCTTGATTTTATCATTAAGCAAGTCAGTCTGACTTTGATGCTAAGTGATAGGAGTAAAGCAAGCCCACATTGTTTCCAAAATTTTCCATTACTTTCTTGAGTGATCATTAGTCTTATTGTGGTCTCCCTAATGGGATTTCTGAGCTAAATATTTGGTCATCCTATTCTGTCCCTATCACCACCCCTTGAAGAGCTACCCATCAATCATAAATACTCATTTAGGGCATCCATTAAGTGAGAAAGTTCTACTGTGTTTTAAAAAGAAAAGAAAAGGGGAAAGAATGAATTTAGACCTCCCTATCTCTACAAAAATTAATTCGTGCATGCATGCTAAGTTGCTTCAGTCATGTCTGACTCTTTATGACTCTATAGACTATAGCCAGCCAGGCTCCTCTGTCCATGGGATTCTCTAGGCAAGAATACTGGAGTGGGTTGCCATGTCCTCCTCTAGGGGATCTTCTGGGCCCAGGGATTGAACCTAGGTCTCCTACATCCCCTGCATTGGCAAGCGGGTTCTTTACCACTAGTGTCACCTGGGAAGCCCAAAAATTGACTCATAGTGGATCAAAGATCTGAGTATAAATGGTAAAACATAAAACTCATAGAAGAAAGCAAAGGAGTAAATATTCATGACCTTGTATTTGGCAATGTATTCTTATATATGACACAAAAAGTGCAAACAACAAAGAAAGAAATAGATAAACTGGGCTTTATCAAAATTTAAAACTTTGTGCATTAAAGAACATTATCAAGTAAATGAAAAGACAGCCTACAGAATGGGAGAAAATACTGGCAAATCATATATCTGATAAGGGTCTGGAATATATAAAGAACTCTTATCATTCATCAGCAAAAGACAATTCAATTTAAAAATGGGCAAAGGATTTGAATAGACATTTCTTTGAAGAAGATAAGCAAATGGCCAACAATCACCTGAAAAGATGCTTAGCATCACTAGTCATTACAGAAATGCAGGGACCTCCCTGGTAGCCCTTTGTCTAACACTCTGCGCTCCCAGTGCAGGTGGCTTGAGTTTGGTTCCTGGTCAGGGAGCTAGATCCCCAAAGCCACAACTAAAGATCTCATGTGCCACAACTAAGACCTGGTGCAGCCAAATCAAATAAAAATAAAATTAATATATTAAAAAAATGTAAATCGAAACCCCAATGAGATCACACTTCACAGTCACAATGATGTAACTATTAAGAAAAAATTATTGTTGGTGAGAATGTGGAGAATTTGGAACTCATGTACATTGCTGGTGGGAATGTAAAATGCTTCAGTCAATGTGGAAAACACTGGTGATTCCTCAAAAAGTTAAACATATTATTATTATATAACCTAGTGATTTCTCTCTTAGATCTATACACCAAAGAAATGTAAACAGGCATCAAATACTTATACCCAATCCCAAAAGGTCCAAATGTCCATCAGTGGATGAATGGATAAACAAATTATGGGTATGCATACAATGAAATATTATTTGGTCACAAAAAGGAATGAAGTACTGATACCTGGTACAACAAAGCAGATGAACCTTGAAGACAATATGCCTTGAACCTCGAAGACATTATGAAAGAGACCAGATGCAAAAGGTCACATATGATTACATTTATATGAAATATCTAGAATAGGCAAATCCGCGGAGATTGAACACAGATTGTGGTTGTCAGGGGCTGGAGGTGGGAAGGAATGGGAAGTTAAGTGCTAATAGGTATAGGGTTTCCTTTTGTGGTCCCTGAAAACATTTTGCAACTAGATAGAGGTGGTGGTTGTATAACATAGTGGGTATATTAAATGCTACTGAATTCCTCACTTTAAAAAGGTTAATTTTAAGTTGTGTGAATTTTACTTCAATAAAGATATATTAAAAAGCAGAAAAGATTGGAGTGAGACAACAGCCAGTCCCATAGGACTCTACCCAGCGTGTGTGTCTGGTGGGGGTGGGGCAGGAAGTCAAGCTCAGATTTAAGCAGCAACCTCTCCAGAGGGAGATCCACCCACTCCTGCCTGGGTGGGGTTCTGCAGGGGGTTCCTTAGGTCAGCCCCCTGGGCTTCCCCTGAGTTAAGCTGATCCTCTGGAGGTTTTATCAGGCTCTCTCCAACTCCTCCTCCACCTGTCTGGCTGGCCGGCGAGCCTGGCGGGGATCCAGGGAGCTGGCGGCTCTCTTCCTCCTCTTGGAGCCCGAGCAGCTGGCCTCACTAGGGTCTGGCACGCCTTCAGTGGGCTCCAAGGGGCCAGGCCAGGGCCAGCTCTGGAGCGGGGCTCCCCAGCTCTGCAGACACTGCAAATCCTTTTTCTTAGCGCAGCTGGCAGGATTAGGACCACTTTGGCAGCTCCAGGAAAAGGGATTGAAACCACCTCCGGGGACACAGGTAAGTAAGAGGGTCTGGGCTCTGGGGCCTCATCAAGGGGCTAGACTGGCTCTACACATCTGAGGTAGGTGTGACCCACTCCGATCTCCTTATCTGAGACCCACGAGAGGGCTTGTAGCTGTTCTCGGAGGGTAAAGGTGTGGGACATTTCATGGACATGCTCCTGGCTAACTTCTGCCTGATCTGTAGAGCTTAACACAGACATCACCTTCTGTAGGAAGCCTTCCCAAGTCCTAAGGTGCCCTTTCTCTGTGTCCTCAAAGCATCTTGCACTTCTTACGTAGCATTTTCTGTACTCGATTATAAATGTACACTAGACCATGTACTTCCTTGGCTGGGTGCCCTCTTTCGGGGCCCTCTTACCTACATCAGTGACCCGATAGTTGTCTTTCGAGCCTGCTATTGACCTGGGGAAGGGGAACTAGTTCCTTCTCTTCCTTTGCCAGGCAAGCACTTGTTCACATTTGCGTGCAAACATACCTTCACACACAACCTCACGGGAAGTTCAGTCTTTTCTTCAATCCAGGTCCCTGTGATAAAATCTAAACTATACAGAACTGAGGTGGCAATGGGCTGAGGGGTGAGCATGGTGGCCCCAGGCTAACAGTGTCAAACCCTTGCTCCATGTGAACCAGGTGTCCCCCTGACCAGACTTATAAAAGTTGTTGGTCCCCAAGTGAATGTCTTCTTGGCTGACCAGCTCTCCCACTTGGACCTGTTTTTCATCCTCATTTCACTCTATTTCGCTTTTCTCCTTGCCTGGGTGGGGTCTATTCCCTTGGTTGGGGTGTCCCAGCTCCTCATCAGTATTAGAGTCCTCATTCATTTTCTTGCTGTTCAAAGTGAGGGGGAGACTTGGAGCCTGGCAGTCAGACAAGAGAAAGGAGGGGGCCCGGCCCTCCGGGTGGAAGCTTGCTTTTTCTTTCTGTTCCTCTGTGATCATTGCAAACTCTTTTAAACAACAAATCACTTATACTGCAAGTGTTAATCTCCTGCCCACAGACTTCAGTGATCTACATATAAGATTCATGTCTTCCTGCTAGCATAATTTTTGGACTTTATTATGCTAGAAGAGTGTCTGTCTCTTTCCCAACCTTGACTGTGACTTTACAAAACCCTCTTCTATTGGTTTGGCCTTGAAGAGCTCTGTTTTTAATTTCCATGTCTAATTTTCCCCTAGTTGCAGCAATTAGGGCTGAGGGTGAGAGGAAAACTATTAATCTTGGTGTGGATAGACACAGACCAGGTCTTAAAGATCAAGTTTTGGGTTGGGAGTAGCCAGGCCCATGGCAGATGCAGGAGGTCATGGATGTAGCTTCCCATAGGGGTAAGACACAGCCCCTAGGCTGTGTTTGGGAGCAGAAGGGCCACTGGAAATTTAAAATGCGGTATAATAAATTCAAAAGGGGATGTACATGATACTTATAGAGCACAGAGAATGGGGGCCTAATCTTGTACATGAAGGAAGACTTCCTAGATGAGGTGATGTCTGGGTGGAGCCATGAAGAGCAAATAAAAGTTATCCAGGAGAGTACCTGTCTGCACCCTGATCCCCAAATTCTCTTCTCTCTGTCAAGTTCTGAAGATACTAGAGAGACAGCTCAGATGCACAGCTCCTGTGCCTTGTTCAGGATAATTTGGTTTGATAACCTCTGAAGCATTAGCTGGACAGAGATACCCATGGCTATTTCTCGCTGACCTTAGGCAGATGTGGAGAACTCTAGAGGGGATGGCGGTTCCTGGAAAGCCTTGGGGTTGCCATAGGTGTACCACTCCTGATTTTTCACCAAGAGATTCTCAGGTATGAGATGGACCCCAGTTTGGGCCATAGGGTGTTGGTGGTTTCCACCCTCAACGCCTCTGCCATGTGATGGTGTCCATCCCAAGGACCAGAACTTTGGAATCCAAGTGGGAGCCATAAGCCACCCTCATGGTTCCTCCTGTGGTTGAGGAGGGAGCTTGGGATGATGCTCTGACTTGGCTCCAGTGTGTTCTTCCCAAAGCCACAGTCATTCAGGCTACATTCTTACCTGGGATGGCTGCCCTGGAGAGTCTAGAGTGGGCTTTGCTATGCCAAGTACAATGATCAATCTCAGATGGGCTTAGGGGGAATTAGCTAAAGGGCTTGGTGGGACCTTGGCTTCATGAAAGAGAGGACAAGACGAAAAAGCCAGGAATATGTGGGATTGGCATGAAGGAATGGGCCAGTAGTGGGATACTCTTGAGATGGATATGCCTAATATTGCTGTTTGGCCACTATTATAACATGGATTCAAGGCAGAGACTCATTTTATTCTTACTACTGTTGAGGGGTCCTGTGGTCTAGCTTGGCTAGGGACAATAATATACAAAATAAGGCTGGAGTTTTTATTATTTTGCCAAGTAATATTATACCTTCTTTGCCCTAGCTTTAGCTGTGTCCCTGAGTCCAATTGCATACAGAACCTAATCAAGAGATACCCATCTATTCATGGTTGTACAAAGATACAGCAGAGTCCTTGACATCACTGGTTTTCAAGGTGCAAGGGAGACCATATGAGCATTTACCTCTTCTGCACAGGCCCCCTGGGGTAGTGGAGGGTGGGGACAGTTGGCTGTAACCAACAATGAGGGAGGGACTCAGTAAGAGACCAGATCTGTCCCATTCCTCACCAATGCGGATTCAGAAGTCTCAGGGCCTGCCATGTTTTTTTTTCCTTTAGGCTTGTAGTGATCCTCCACTCCACTGCACTTGTAGTGATCACTTGTAGTGATCCTCCTGCAGTGACCTTCCTCGTTCCCCTCTGAGCTGTCCTTGGATTCTTGGAGTTCTCTGAGTTTCTAGAAGAAATGGTAGTTGGCTCCAGGTTGGTCTTTAACCAACCTGAAAATGTGCAGTTCTTGAACCTGAGAAAGCAGATGAAGGGGGTTCTGGTCTTGACCTCCACAGACAGCCTCCCCAAGCAGGTGTTGAGCCTCTGTGGCTGAGCCTCTGCCCCTGCTGGCTTGGCAGGTGGCGTGCAAGCAGGCTGGATCCTCCAGGAGAGACTCAGAACCCAGTCACTTTAGTGCCTGGTCACAGTTTATAAAGAAGCAAGTGGTGGGGAAGAAAGCTTTTGCCAGGTGCTCATTGGCAATAAATTTTCTTGGTGGTGACCCTTGGATAGTGGCATTTGAAAAGATCCTCTTTCTGTGTTTTCTAACTTTCAAAGATGAGTGTGCATCAGTTGTGTTGAAATTGCATAGGGATTAGCAAGGACTGGCCAGGGAAGTCTCAGAGTGTCCTATGGCAGTGAGCTGGACTAAAGTGCACCACTTGGGGGTCTTTGGTTTGGGAAGGGGAGTGGGCACTTTGGGCCATCCTGGAAGCTCCTGATTTGTTCCCCACTCAAGCTGCCTTGTAAGGCTCCCACCTCTCGACCAGAAAAGACCCTGGATGTAGGACTGGCTGGTGGCCCCTCGTGCCCCTGGCGAGGCTGCCCTTTGCCTGGAATCTTGCCGCTTGACCATAGCCCTCTCTCTGCAGGGGGTTTTCTGTGTTTGGAGCGAGGATCCTTGGGCTATAGGCATTGCTCTGCTTCACTTCTGGTCTCAGCTAGCATCTGTACACATAGCCTTGTCTGACTGGTTTGTTTTCATAGAAGCAAATAGTTTCATTTTTGAGTTTGGCATCTCATCCAGCTATGAGATAGAAAGAGGAAGTTGGGTCTTTGTATGTCGGTAGATGGCCTTGCCAAGTGGCAGCAGTGTGATGCAGGGAAATGACACTGATGCACAGATATCTATTGTCCAGAGCACCCTGCAAGGCTTCTCTATTCCTAGAGGCTTGGACAGGATGGTCAGCTGTGCTGATGCCCAAGGTCAGGTGGACAGAGCAAAACTCTCCATCAAGCTGTGAGCCATTCATCACCTCCAGAAAGTTCACCTGGGGATGTCTCCCTGCCTCCCCAGGCCACCGTGTTCGCCAGTGAGCAGCTTGGGAGCCCAGAGTCTGCCCAGACTGCACCTCTGTGTCTGGACTTAGAGGGGGCTCCTGAGGCCCTGAACCCCTGCTGTCTGGGAACAGATTTCACTGATAACTTCTTGTGTGCCTGGTTCATGCTTTGAGTGTGTCATGCCCTCTTATTGGGTGTTTGTGGCACAGGTGGTGTGCCACCCTCTCAATCCTGGAATGGGACAGAGAGAAGGAGGAGGAGTGAGAGGGGAACCGGAGAGAGGAATTTGGCTGCTTGGAGAGAACAAAGTAGTCTGCCCATCTGCTAATTTCAAGATCCTCTGAGCCTTCTAACTTCATGGTGGTGAAGCAGAATTGAGCTATACCAGTGATTAAGGAAAGCAAAGCTCTGTACTCTGTAGTGGGCGATCGGGGTGGGGGGAAGAGCAACATCTGATCCACCGTCCACATCCACCAGGTAAATGTGGCTATGGAGGCTGAGCAGTGATGTGTCAGAGAACAGGGCCTAAGAGCTGATCAAGAAGTTAGAGCTGGGACTCAAGAAAAAACTTCAGCCAAGACCATACATTTATCCACTTGATCCCATGGGCTCACAAAAATCCTGGGGCAGTAAGCTTGGGGATCTGCATCTCTGCTTTACCACTGAGGAATGAGGGGGACGCCTTTTTATCTTCCGGGGAGAAGGCTGTATGTTGACGTTTGGACTTTGGCACTTTTATCTTTTTTTTGGCACTGCACAGCATATGAGATCTTAGTTCCCTGACAGCAGGGATCGGACCTGCACGCCCTGCATTAAAAGGCAGAGTCTTAACCACTGGACCACCAACGAAGTCCCCTGACTTTGGCACTTTCGTAAGCTAGAGGCTCCAAATCTTGCACACCCATATCCCATATAAATGGATGCTTTGCCATGTTGGGACACGCCCTTTAAATTGGGACCCTATGCATGTACTTTGTTTGGTAGCTCTATAGGAGCAGGGGCCTCTGGTTCTTGCACTGGGTGGGTCTAGCCTACTTCTGCTGGCAGGGACATATTGAAGCCGCTCTAGAAAATTGACTAATATGCAGAAAATGAGAAAATCAATAAATCATTACTTATGATTTATTCTTACAAATAAGATAGCAATTTATTTATTTTTTAAAGTGAAAGTGAAAATGAAGTCACTCAGTCATGTCTGACTCTTTGTAATCCCGTAGACTGTAGCCCACCAGGATTCTCCAGGCAAGAATACTGGAGTGGGTTGCTATTTCCTTCTCCAGGGGATCTTCCCTACCCAGGGATCGAACCTGGGTCTGCCACATTGCAGGCAGATGCTTTAATCTCTGAGCTGTGCTGGTCTTTGTTGTGGCACGTGGGATCTTCAGTTGTGACATGTGGGATCTATTTCCTTGACCAGGGATCGAACCTGGGCCCCCTGCATTGGAAGCATGGAGTCTTAGCCACTGGACTACCATCTCAAGACAACTATTTGTTTATTGAGCAGACTATCCCTTGATTGTAGGCCATTAGTGAATCCCAGATTATTGACATTTTATTTGAACTTCACAGATGTGAGTTTTACAAAGTTTCCATTTTACACTAGGGAGCTAAGCTTGTTAATGTGGAAATATATTCTCTAGTTCATTTTAAGTAGAATCTGTACCAGCCCTAAGAATAGGAGGACACCTACTGCTGTTCTTATAGGGTGGGAGACAGTCATGTAGCTGTTCAGGGAGGGGATGTTACGGGGGAGGTTGGACCCCTTCTCTGCTGGAGGGAAGGTGGGAGGAAAGTTGATCCTTGGTAGAAGTTTTCCAGAGAGGGTGACATCAGGATAGGGCTTTGATGGATAAGTAGGAGTTCACTAAGGCAGCAAAGAAGGACATTCCAGCCTGGAGAAATAGCAGCACTAAGCCTCAATGCATGAGGCTGGCCTCTTCTGGGAGTTGCAAGTGGTTTCATGTGGCTGGAGCCAATTGATGTCTGTTAGGAGAGGGCTGTGGAGAAGGCAATGGCACCCCACTCCAGTACTCTTGCCTGGAAAATCCCATGGATGGAGAAGCCTGGTGGGCTGCAGTCCATGGGGTTGCTAAGAGTCGGACACAACTGAGTGACTTCACTTTCACTTTTCACTTTTATGCATTGGAGAAGGAAATGACACCCCACTCCAGTGTTCTTGCCTGGAGAATCCCAGGGATAGGGGGAGCGTGGTGGGCTGCCGTCTATGGCGTCACACAGAATTGGACATGACTGAAATGACTTAGCAGCAGCAGCCACAGGAGAAGGGGGCTGGGAGGAAATGAGAGGGGATGATAGGTAGATTGGTGTCAGCAGTTGACAAAGGGCCTTTTAGGTAGATTAAGGAGTTTGGTTTTATCTCAAACACCATGAGTAACAAATGTTTTGTATTCTGGATCCATTGACTACCTGTGCTCTGATTGTCAAGCCTTGTTCACATTTTCTTCGTTGCTGACTTGGATTGTACAGCAGATTCCTTAGCTATTGTTGCATATTGATGACAGACCATTTTTAAAGGGACTTCTCACCATGTAACAATCCAGCTGGCCCTGCAGCAGCTTTCCCTTCCCTAACTGTGAAGCCTGCAGGCTTCATGGGAGTCCCTTGCTTACTTGCCTCTCCCTCTGACTACACACCAGTGCCTCTGCTTGGTCAGTGTTGGCATCCTCCTTGCCTGTGCCTGGTGCCTTACGGCCTGTCTGTCTGTCGAGAGCCATCCCTCCCCTGTCACAACACCAACCTGGAGGGTCCTCCAGGTTCCTCCTCAGGAGCCTTCCCCTATTCCCACAGATAAGTTGGTCCTCAGATGAGAGCAGGCGATTGCCCTAGGCATTTCTTGTTCTTTGCTTTTGTTCCCTTTTGCAGTTGGTATTTGTCTTTCTCAAGCTTCTGGGCTCCCCAAAGGCTGGGCTGCATCTGCGCTGTCTGCCCCCATATCTCCAGTGCCTTGCAGGACACTGAGCATCATTGGTGAGTGGAGGAAAGGAGAGGGATTCATTTAGAAATTTCTTGATGGACACCAGCTGAGAGAGAAAAGGGCTTGCATGGTGTTGCTGCATTGGGAGTGGTGGGGGAGGGCTGCACAGGCCCATATCTCCAGGGTAGTACACGCTGACTGTGCTGGAGTGACATCCTGGGAGAGTGGGCAGAGGTCAAGATGATTGATGGACTGCAAAGACAGTTTTCCCCCTTTCCCCACATTCTCACCCCTGCCTGTAGAAGAGGAGTAATTCTGTCTTGCTCTCCGTTCTCAGATCAGACCTCCAAGGGGATGAAATAAGAGACAAATTAAGGCCCTCCAATTCCCTAATAGCCTACATCACTCAAGTTCCAAAATATTAGTGAAACATACTAAGATTCACCCAATGCTCCTAGCATAGTTGAACAGGAGGCAGAACAATTGTGTAAGTTACCCTGAGTCCTGGGCTGACATTCAGTTCCATTCTGAGATTGACTTCCTAAATTGCCCTGAAGAATCTTTTATTTTGAATTCAGTAGATCTAACATTAGACCAGCAGTATTTTCTCTTCTTTTTGATGTCTGCAAATTTGGTGTAATAAATGACAAATATGTAGCATAAGGCTGTGCTTGTGGGCTCCAGCATGAAGAACAATCTTAGAACTTTCTTCTTTCTCTTGTAATTTCTTTTAACCTGCAAATGTTAACACTGATTTCCAAAACGTGTGCTATGTGCCAGAATGTTCAGACTCTGACTTGGACATGACTATCAGAACACTCCAATTTGGGATCTCCAAGGAAAATTCCTGTCCAGTCAGGAAAACAAAACCACACTAGATATTTCAAACAGATGGTATTTAACACAGAGGATTAGTTACACAGGAACTGGAAAGCTGAAAACAGTCCAAGAATTAATCACTGCAAGAACAGCTACCATCTCTAGGGCTGGGGAACACAAGAGAAGAGGTGGTCCTACCTGTACCAAGAGGGACCCTGACAGAGGCATCAACCCAGTAGGACCACAGGCAAGGGGACATGGGAGTGGGGGGGAGTGGAGAGGAATGGGGTAGGGTGGATGGCTGATTGCAATGGAGCATGACCCAGCTGCTGATACCTCTGTGAGGCTAGCAAAGCTGGTGCTGGACCTTTGAAGGTATGCAGTGAGGTCTGGTCTTAGCAGAAACAAAGAAATCTGGAGGTGGGAGCCATCTCTCTGCATTTTCTCCTCCTGGCTTTCTTATCTACTCCTGACTTTCTCATCTCCCTCGAGTCCTCCTTTGGCTGAACAAACTGGAAGCCAGGGGCAAGGGTGCCTGGTGGCAGTGGTCTTGAGAGCTGAGTCCCGGATCGGCAGAGCATCTGCAGCTGACCTGTGCAGAGGGGCCGAGGTGAATAGCCAGATACACAGAAGCAGCTTTGGGGCCAGGCCAGTTTCAAGGCTCCATGGAATCATTCCCACTGTCTACAGAGTAAGGCTTCCTAAGTGGTATTCTGATAAGCTTATCTTGCAGAAGTCAGATAAAGTTAAGCTTCTGCAGCTAGTAATGAAGAGACTGGACTTTCCTATTTGTCAATCACTGGAGAAAAGGCAGGTCATCATTTGGAGCAAAGGGATAGAAATGGTGGACCTCAGACTGGTTGTGGGGGGACCGCCCTTCTTTCTAGACCGTGGTCTCTTCTGTTTGGACTTGGAGAGGTCAGTATCATCACGAGGCACTTCCCGGTGGTAGGAGCTGGGGTGACCTCCCCTCCTAAGGGCCAGCTGGGGGCAGTGGCAGAGCTCGGCCCTGGGGGCCTAGCTTCCTGTCTGGGTTCATAGCCCTTTGTTCCTGGGGAAGACATGAACTGTGGCATCAGAGGGCACCCAGGGCCATGAGGCTGTCAAGGTGTAGTGTGGTCCGGGGGGAGAGTACCTGGGGTTCCCTGAGTGAGGGTGTGGAGGGCACCATTCCTCCCATGGAAGCACTCTATTTGTTGCCAATCTCAAAAATGTAGGACTTGATCTTATTCATGAAAACTGGGAAAGAGACCTCCAAGAAACTGATAGTAGGAGCCTGTCCTCTCCAATGCTTTTTTAACGTGTGGTTTTCTTGAATGTGTCTCTGCTGCACCAGCTCTATTGACCCCAGAGGCCACCTTCCTCAGAGATGTCCTGAGGTGCCAGAGGGTTCTGGGGCTGTGAGTCTGGGGGGACCCTCTTCGTGCTGGGCGTACATTCCCCACCCCATCCCCCAGCCCTGACCTCTCTCTTTTCTTGCTTGCTCTCTTTCAAGGAGAAAGAAACTGCCATATGCACATCTTGCTATCTGCATGGGAGATGTAGCAGGGTATTTGCTGGCACCAGGGTTTATATTGCCAGGGGGCTTAAGGGAGCTGGAATCTGAGGGTGAGAAGAGGGTGCTGGGCAGGGGTACAGTAGGAGCAAAGAGAGACTGGCTGGACTGGTGGGGAGAGCCTGGAACTGTCAGTGGTTTTACCTGAGCTGCAGCTGGAATTGCAAGTGGTCTCTTCTTGACCTTGGCCAGCAAGAGCTGGCTCTGTGCAGGACCCCTGGCTCAGAGGAGAGGCTATGATCAGGGAGAGTATGTCCATCCCACTCCATCCCTCATTAACTCAAAGGCCCTTGGAGATAACTCTGCACAGTGTTTCTCTAGATTTTTTTAGTGGATGCCCTCTGCAGTGTGCCATCTCCATCGACCGAGTAGATGTGGTCCAGCTTGGTGTTTGGATAGCAGAGTTTGCTTTCTGAGAGTCCACATGGCTCCTTCCTTGCTTCCCCTCTCTGGGAAGTGTGCTGCTGGCTCGGTTTAACCTGGTCATTTTGCAGATGAGAAAATCCAGGCTCAGGATGAGGAGAGGGTCACACCTGTGCTTATGGCAGAGCTGGGTGGGGTCTGATGTTCACCCCATCCAGCAGCTCAGCTCCCCCATCTCCAAGAGCTGGGCCCTGAGTTTGCTGAGCTCCACTTGGCTGGATGTCTTTGGAATGCTTACTGGGGGAAAGTGGTATTAAAAATATCGCACAAGGTGCTACTATATTGGCTGAAGTGTCACAGAGAAAATCAACTGTTGTAAGGATGCCAAGCCCAAGATAGGTGAGTGTGAGGATGAAACTGAGGTCTTATCCAAGGTGAGGCTTCACAGACAGCGGAAGTGGGTGGAGAGAGGCTGTATGACTAGGGGAGCTTTAGGGGCCATGGTCTTGAACTGACACTCCCTGACACAGAGCTCTACTCCCCAAAGGTAGCACAGTGGTAGGGACCCCCAACCTGTACCCTACCACCTTGCCCCAGGCTCCCTCTGTATTACAACTATTTCCCTTGTTGATGTTCCTGTAAAATACAGATGTAGAGACAGGATGTCTGACTCACTGCAGGTCATGGGTCTTTGTACCTGGGTGTCTGGAAGATGGACATGTGTGTGTATTTGGGCAGACATGTATGTACCTGGGCAGGTGTGTGTGTACCTGGGCAGGCATGTATGCGTACCTGGAAAGGCATGTGTGTACATGGACAGATATGTGTGTACCTGGGCGGACGTGTGTACATGTGCAGGTATGTGTGTGTGTACACGAGCAAACATGCATGTATACATGGACAGATATGTGTATTCACGAGCAGGGGGTGTGTGTGCAGCAGACACGGTGGCTGTCACCCAGTGGTCCTCTCAGGAGGGGGGGACACACACAGCAGAGCCCATGGTGCTCGCTGCTCTGGCACTGTCCCGCCAGTCCCACGTCTGGAGAGGGGGTTCCTCCAGGCACCTGCACACCAGGAGCCCAGCCCTTCTCCCGGGCTGGGAGACCGCGTGCAGGACGTGGCACTCACTTGGATGGGCAGCAGCCTGGGTCCACAGTCCTGCAGTTCTGATTCAGGCCATGTAGCCCACGCCCCCCCGGGGTTCCTGGCTGCACCTCTCCACCTTCATCGTTCCACTTCCTTGCTGAAGAGAGAGGTTCTGCAGGAAACTGTTCCAGCAGCCAATGCAGCGGCCAGAGCAGCAGCAAAGGCGGCAGAAGGAGCAGCACTGGCACCCTCCAAATTGGGACTCTAGCCCTTTAAATCTGCTCAGTTACCAAAAAAGAAGAGGCATCAGACCCTGTTAATTAAAGCTCGCCCTGGTCCATCATTCTGAGGAGCTGCAGTGCTCCGCTTCTTCCTGATGGCTTAGAGATTCTCCTTAACTCCCAGCCATGGATCTTGGAGAATTTCCCCCGAGATCAGCAGGAGGTATGATCCTTGTCAATGGCACTCTGGGGCTTGTGTGGCTCTAAATCAATAACACAACTGACTGCATGGACGCTGCCTGGCCCCCCTTTCTTTCCTGCTTCCCCTCTGCCTCTCCAATTTCCCAGCTTGTGTTTAGTTGAGACAAATCAAGTCTTCATGGGTTTTGGAGGAAGGGGAGGGGCCGGGGTCTGGAGGGAACTCCCAATGTGTTTGTTCTGGCCCTGGCTTCACCTAGCTGCCCAAGGGGCTTGGGGGAGCCAGGGAACGTGTTTC
>SJYC01018540.1:0-30119 GCA_006408675.1 Madoqua kirkii
TGTGTGTGTGTACACGAGCAAACATGCATGTATACATGGACAGATATGTGTATTCACGAGCAGGGGGTGTGTGTGCAGCAGACACGGTGGCTGTCACCCAGTGGTCCTCTCAGGAGGGGGGGACACACACAGCAGAGCCCATGGTGCTCGCTGCTCTGGCACTGTCCCGCCAGTCCCACGTCTGGAGAGGGGGTTCCTCCAGGCACCTGCACACCAGGAGCCCAGCCCTTCTCCCGGGCTGGGAGACCGCGTGCAGGACGTGGCACTCACTTGGATGGGCAGCAGCCTGGGTCCACAGTCCTGCAGTTCTGATTCAGGCCATGTAGCCCACGCCCCCCCGGGGTTCCTGGCTGCACCTCTCCACCTTCATCGTTCCACTTCCTTGCTGAAGAGAGAGGTTCTGCAGGAAACTGTTCCAGCAGCCAATGCAGCGGCCAGAGCAGCAGCAAAGGCGGCAGAAGGAGCAGCACCGGCACCCTCCAAATTGGGACTCTAGCCCTTTAAATCTGCTCAGTTACCAAAAAAGAAGAGGCATCAGACCCTGTTAATTAAAGCTCGCCCTGGTCCATCATTCTGAGGAGCTGCAGTGCTCCGCTTCTTCCTGATGGCTTAGAGATTCTCCTTAACTCCCAGCCATGGATCTTGGAGAATTTCCCCCGAGATCAGCAGGAGGTATGATCCTTGTCAATGGCACTCTGGGGCTTGTGTGGCTCTAAATCAATAACACAACTGACTGCATGGACGCTGCCTGGCCCCCCTTTCTTTCCTGCTTCCCCTCTGCCTCTCCAATTTCCCAGCTTGTGTTTAGTTGAGACAAATCAAGTCTTCATGGGTTTTGGAGGAAGGGGAGGGGCCGGGGTCTGGAGGGAACTCCCAATGTGTTTGTTCTGGCCCTGGCTTCACCTAGCTGCCCAAGGGGCTTGGGGGAGCCAGGGAACGTGTTTCTTCAAGCTCGAGCTGCTGCCAAACCATTTCCTGCCTGGCCGGCTCCCCTCCCTTGGGTCAGCATGAAAAGGGCATAAGCCTGACTTTGACTTGCTTCTTAAATCGATGACCTGCCACTCTCGGTCAGTCTGACGATGGCCGTGCCCGTGTTATTGGAAAACTCATTGCATAGAACTTTCTCTCTGTAAATTGTCCCGGCAGGAACACCATGCTGGCACCTCCTGTCCCCTTTACTCTAGATGCTGCTCGATCAAAACGCTTGCTGTAGGATTTCAGGAATCTGTAACCCTTTCCCCGTGCCTTTTGAGGAAACTCACTTCTTGCTGAGGCTAAGGTTCTGTGGCAAAGAATTGTTTTTCTTCAGGAATCTGCTGTAGGCTGGCAGAGAGAGGGAGGAGATTTATCTTCTTTTCCATTGCATTTTGTAAATTGTACTCGGGCCCAGAGAACATCTATCTGCAAATCCTTCATTGATTTGCTTTCGCCCCCACGGCTTTCTTCTGGGTGAAACACTCTTCTCGAGTTGTACCCGAAGGAGAGGTTTCCCACTTAATCAGCTTGACATGACTTCATAGATGTCCCTGAAAGCCAGGTCCTGGAGGAGGGAGCCATTTTCATCGTCCTGGGTACCAGTCCCCGGGAACCCAAAACATAGGGTCTCTGTGCCTTGAGAGGAGGCTTGCAAGCCTTAACCTGGGAAAGTAGCTTAGGAGACAGAGCACTTTTACTGATGTTTCTAGAGGCTTTTACACACTCTGGATGGTAAATGCCCTGTTCAAGTCTTGAGAGATCAGGGCCAAACTACAGCTCATGGGAGTGGGGATTCCCCCCCATCAAAGTCATTCCAACTGTTTACACAGACAGTAGCTAGAGCGTGTGCAGTGAAATCCTTTCCGATCCGCCAGCAAAGGATGGGAACTTTCTCTGGGTGGATGGGACGGTGTGGAAGTCAGCATCTCTGCCTCCCAGAGACCAGGGTTGCAGTATGATTTGTGCTCTCAGGGTAATAAAACTACTCTCAGCAGTGGCAGCAACACTCCAGTTAGGAGAGACTTCAGAGCCTACGGGGTGAAGCCCTTGATATGGAATTCCTAATCACTGTGCCCATTGTGGATTTGGGTAATAATTTGGAGGTTCTGAGGGAGGCATCCAGGGAGAGATGTTTCCTGAGGCTAAAAGCCCCCTGGGAAGCAGGAGGAGGTTGGGGGGAGCCCTCTAGGGGTTTGGTACCCTCTTCCTGACTTTGCTTTCAGCTGGTCTGTTTATGGTGTGGCTGAGGGTTGGGCTCTCACCTGGCCTTGGGATGCTAGGTGGGCCTGTGGTCATGGCAAGGAGAGTACTTCGCTGAGCTCAAAGACAGAGGTTCCAGCCTGGGTGCTCCTCATGCAGCTATGGGTTGTTCTTCCTGCCCTTCTCCTTTCACCCCCTTGAGGCCTAATGATCATAGGCCCTTTGCCTCCCCAGGCCTGATTGCCCAAGGGTCAACACCCTTCTTCCTCCACTTTCTAGAGGGAGCCAAAAGAACGTGGGCTTCACAGAATCCCTCCAAGGGCAGGCAGAGGCCTGAATGGATGTCACTAGCCATGTCCTCGGACGGGCCAGGCTATTACAATAAGTAAATTGATAGTCTGTTCCTTTGTGTCAGTTTTTCTTTCCAGCTTAATGATGTGTGTCTGTGAATGTGTGTGCCTGTGTATTTTAAAATTTATTGGATGGCTGCTGGCTTTCAAGAAGCTATAAAGAGGTCCCAGTGGAGTTTGTTTAGACCTGGCAGTTCCGTAGAGTTCTGTGGCCCATGGGCAGCGGTTTAATGGCCTTGGCGGGCTCTCTATTACCAGGGTGATGGAGCGGAAAGGACAGGAACCTCAGCTCCACTGCTTACGAGCATGTGGCCTGAGCCAGTTACCTAGTGAGCTTCAGTTTCTTCATCTGTGATACAGTGAAGTTGTCAGGATTCAATGGAATAATTTAGCTAAGGTCTGGGAACACAGCAGGAACACAAGAAATCTTTTCTTTCCTTCCAATGAAGGCAGCTGCCTTCAGTTAAAAAGCTGTATCACAAAGGATGTGTGCTGTGCTGTGCTAAGTTGCTTCAGTCGTGTCTGACTCTTTGCGACCCTATGACCCGTAACACACCAGGCTCTTCTGTCCATGGGATTCTCCAGGCAAGAATACTGGAGTGGGTTGCCATGCCCTCCTCCAGGGGATCTTCCTGACCCAGCGATAGAACTCACCTCTGTTACATCTCCTGCATTGGCAGGCAGGTTCTTTACCATTGGCACCAGCTGGGAAGCCCATCACAAAGGAAGGAACTATTTAAATGGCTCCAGTGGCTCCTTAACTGACTGCTGGCCCATGCGTTCTCTGAGGGCAGGGACGACCTTGTCTGTGCCATCAGGGGGCCTGGCGTGGCCCTGAAATTACATGAAAGTTTATTGAATGAATACACGATGGTCTGTGGGCCTGTAACCTTCAGTATAGGTGATCTTTTAATGGTGAAGTCAAACCACTGCTCATTCAATTTACTTAAGAGATGCAGCAGAGTCTGGCACATCAAAAAACCTTCTGACTGTCATAAATTGGGACTCAAACATGTCCTTTTGTGGGGAAATCTGAACTGTCATACAAAATATCTCCTGTAGTAGGACCTGGAGCAGGAGCCCGTGGACTCCAGGCATGTCCTGGAAACCATTCTGCTTGCTGAGTGTCGAGGTCATCTCTGCCTCCTTTCATCGTGGCCCACCCCTTCTCTGTCATGTTTGAAGAAGAGGCTCTGAAAAGGGAAGCTCGCTCTGTCACTCTGGTGTGAAGAACAAGTCAATTAATAGATCCGTAGTTCATCAGTAAGTTGTCTGTATGTTGATAGTGCCTATTGGGAAGAGTCATTTTTAAAAATGTTTGTTGATTTAGCTGTGCCGTGTCTTAGTTGCAGCGCATGGGACCTTCCTTGTGGCCTGAGGTCTTTTCTCTAGTTGTGGCTTACAGGCTCAGTAGCTGCGCAGCCCTAGGGCTTCTCTCTAGCTGCAGGCTCAGTAGTTGTGCTGCATGGCATGCGAGATCTTAGTTCTCCAACCAGGGGTTGAACCTGCGTGCCCTGCATTGGGAGGTGTATTCTTAACCACTGGACCACCAAGTCAGTTCCTGGGCAGAGTCACTGATTTAATAAATTGTCAAAATAATAGTAATAATAATAATAATAGCTGATATCACCACCTAACATTCACCGAGGGCATCAACCCCAGGGTGACAGCTCCTCTGTTCTCAGTAGGGGGCAGACAAGTGGGCAAAGTGGGATCCATGCAGATGGTGCAGGCTATGAGAGGTGGGAGCCTGGGGGACCACAGCAGAGGGGCTTGCCCTGACTCGGGCTCAGGTCACTTATTTACATGACCCCCAAAGTGAGTCCCCAGAGAGGTGGCTTTGGAAGAGCATTCTTGGCAGAGGAGTTGACATAAGGCCAGAGGCAGAAGAGGCTCTGGGATGGTGGTGGTGGGTGATTCCATCTGGCCCAGTTCTGAGGGCCAAGTGGTGAGAGAGGAGGCTGGAGAGGCGGACAGGAACCACACCGCGAGAGGCCTTGGGTGCCTGCAAAGAAGGGGACTTTATTCTAAAGGAGATAAGGAAAAGAACCACTTGGGAAAACAGAATTCAACCAGTGTGTACTGAGCACCAAGCGTATACCAAGTTGTGTTCTAGGCAATGGTTGACACAGCAGTTAACAAACCAGGCTGAAAGCCCCGCTTTTGTGAAACTTTCAGCCATTGGAAAAGACAACAAATAAGCAACAGAAAGGTGAATTGGAAATTGTAAATAGCATGTTCTGGAGAGAAACAGAGCTGGAGAGAAGGAGGTTAGGGTCCAAGGAGAGTGCTGGGCCTGGGGGTGTGTGATCCCAAACAGGAGAAAGTGGCATTGGGCTCTTGATGGAGCTGTCAGAACTTGGGGTCTGACATTTTTTTTTCTGGCCACGCCCTGTAACATATGGGATCTTAGTTCCCCAGCCAGGCATTGAACCCATGCCCCCTGCTATGGGAGCTCAGCGTCTTAACCACTAGACTATCCGGGAAATCCCTGGGCTCTGACTTTGAGCGAGATGGGAAATTTGTGCTGGATTCTGAGCAGAGGAGAGACATTATAAAAATGATTCGTTTAACTATTGTGGTGGGAAATGATGAGGGGCAAGGGAAGCTGGAAGACTAGCTGGAAGGGGATTACCAAACCCCAGTGGGAGGGGACGGTGCCTGGACAGGGGTAACAGTGGACATGTGCAAACTGTTAGGATTCCGATTTTTTTTTTTTTTTAAGGATGGAGACCATGAGATTTGCTGATGGGTTGGATAATTGTGTGAGATAAAGAGATGAGTCAAGGATGACTCAAGCTTCTTTGGCCTCCAATAAGGATGGCTGTGGGTGGAGCAGGTTTGGGAAAAGATCAGGAGTTGGTATTTCTTCTGCTAACTTTGTGATGTCTGTCGAACATCCCGGCAGAGATGTTGAGTGGGCTGCCCTGAGTTCATAGAAGGGATCTGGGCTGGATGCAGCATGGGGAGCCATGAATCCAGATGGTATTTAAAGCTGTTGAGATCATCAGGAGTCTGATTACAGATGGAAAGGACTCAGGCCTGAATTCTGAGATGTTACAACCATTTACAGGTTAAAGAGAAGAGGTGAAACCAGTCACAGAGACGGAAGAAATGTCTCTTCTGTTTAAGACAATTCAGCCCCTTCCTGTATTCTATCTCCTCTAGTCTCCTGGGAGCAAGGCTCATAGATCACTTTCCCCATTTTCAATTTGTCTTTTTCTCTTGGCTTCTTCCCAACATGCTTAGAAAACCTGCTCAGGTCTCTTTCATCTTAAAAAGAACCTTTCTGACTCCTAAGATCTCCATTTACTTTTGCCCTATTTTTCTCTTTTCCTTTACAGATAGACTTTTCTTTCTTTCAGCGTTAATCGAATAACTACTATATGCCAGGCAAGAAGGATGTAGAGACAAAAAATAGACTCTCTCCACCTGAAAGAAGATCTATTCATTTTTACTTTGCCTACTTTCATAAAGCATTTTGGATAGCATTTTGGTAGTGGATATATAGTGAAATAGAAAATATCTAAATCAGAAACTAAGGACAAAAATTCTGTACTAAGGAGACTACAGTTTAGAAGAGCAGGATCAGAAAAAGATATACTGCACAATTAAAGGTCAAAAGGTTGTATAAAAATATAACTGAGGGACTTCCCTGGCCACCCTGTTGCTGCTGCTGCTAAGTCATTTCAGTCGTGTCCGACTCTGTGTGACCCCATAGATGGCAGCCCACCAGGCTCCCCCGTCCCTGGGATTCTCCAGGCAAGAACACTGGGGTGGGTTGCCATTTCCTTCTCCAGTGCATCAAAGTGAAAAGTGAAAGTGAAGTCGCTCAGTTGTGTCTGACTCTTCACAACCTCATGGACTGCAGCACACCAGGCTCCACCGTCCATGGGATTTTCCAGGCAAGAGTACTGGAGTGGGGTGCCATTGCCTTCTCCCTGGCCACCCAGCAGTTAGAATTTTGCCCAATTCCTGGTTGGGAAACTAAGATCCAGCATGCCACACAGTACAAAAAAGAGAATATAATTGAGCCACCAGTCTGATAGGAATTTCTGGTCAGAAAAAAGGAAAATGGGCCAACAAGTGCCTACTGGCACAGGGAACTATACCGCATATCTTGTAACAAGCTATAATGGAAAAGGATCTTAAAAAGGATATATATTTGCATCATTTTGCTCTACACCTGACACTAACATAATATTGTAAATCAGCTACATTTCAATCTTTAAAAAAAGAAAATGGGAAATTCTTAATATATTTACTGAAGTACAATATATATGCCCAAAGTTCTCATGTCCTTATTTATGAGGCTTCGTGCATTTTTACCAACTGAACACTATCTAAGCAGCACTCAGATCAAGAACTAGGACAGTATTCACACCCTAGATTCCCCCTCTCTCCACAGGCACTGACATTGTCGATTTGCCTGCTTTAGACTCTTTGGGGAATTGCTTCTTGAGTTTTATTGTCCATGAGGTAGACAATGAAGGAAAAGGAAAATTTTTTGGCATTTAGTTCTAAAAGAATATTTTCTTCTGGAGTTTCATTTAAGGGACACTGAAAAAATTGGATAGACTATACCTTGTCTATTTCCATAACATATTTTGGATAGTATTAACTTACACATATGTATGTACTGAAATATATACACACAAATAAATGTATAGCAGTTTGTCGCTCAGTTGTGTCCGACTCTTTGCGACCCCATGGACTGTAGCCTACCAGGATCCTCCCTCCATGGGATTCTCCAGGCAAGAGTACTGGAGTGGGTTGCCATTTCCTTCTACAGGGGATCTTCCCCGCATTGCAGGCAGACGCTTTAACCTCTGCGCCACCAGGGAAGCCCATATAAATGTATAAAAAATATAAAAATTTAAATTAAGGATACTGGAGGTCAGAGGGTTGCAGTTATTTAACATCAGGAGGCAGAACCTGGAGAAGAAGGGCTGCCATGGACATGAGCGAGGCCAGGGAGCAACTCTCTGATTTGGAACGTAGGAGGCAGCAGGCACAGTTTCCTGGAAGTCAGACTGAGGGAGGTCACTGGAGCTGACCTCTGGTGACATGATGGCTTTGAGTGGAGACCGCTGTTTCCAGGGGGTGTATTCTCATGAGGAGGAGAGAAAGGGTGGCAGAGAGAGGGAGCCTCAAAGCCTCAGAAAGCATTATGTTTACTTCTCAATGGAATGGGAGAGGCTTAACACGTTCTCAGGGAAGTAGATGGCCAAGAGACAGAGGAAAGAGATAAAGGGGAGAGCAAAGAAAATCAGAGGAGCAAGGACCAGGCTAAATTCTCCTGGTGCACATGTGCAGACACACACACACTCACACACTCAGCTCGACCTGGTTTATCCCTCTTTCACTTTTTCTGGTCAACGACTCCTCTCCTTGCCATTGTTCTCCTTTGTTTTGAAGATGAGATGCTTTAGCAACCACATACCCCATAAGTGCTGCAGGATGTGATCCGCTTAGGCTTCTCTCTGAAGTGAGGGGCCTGTGGGGCACCTGCTGGGCTTCATTTCAGCCATCTGTCCCAGGATGTCAGGGCTGCCTTAGCAAGTGTCCAGTCTGTGTCCTTATTTTTCCAAATGAGGAGACTGAGGCCTATATTTTCCTGGCAGCATAGAGATAACAGTGCTGAGCTCACCCAGATCTCTGGATTGCTGGATCACAGCTTCCATGGGCATTTCCAGAACATTCCCTTTTGATCTCTCAAACTTGAGTATTTCTCAAATCCCAGAACGAATCAAAATCACCTGGGGGGTTCATTAAGACACAGACTCCCTGAGCCCCACCCTTCGAGTAGGGTAGGACTGAGGTGGAGCTGAGAATTGGTTGTCTAACATCCTCCCAGGTGATGCACAGGTGCTGGTCTGGGGAAGCACTGAGAACCCTGCTGGGGAGGTGCTGTGGGCAGGGAAGGCAGGGAAGGAAGTAGATCTGATTCCTAGGAGGTTTTCTTTGGGTCTGATCTCATTTTCCTCAGGTCAGGCCTGAATTGGGAGGGGAGGAGGCTGGCCCACTGCCAGCCCCAAGAAGATGAGCCACCAAAAGAGCCGAGGAATGCGGTGGGCAGCTGTGTGCTCTGAGACAGACCCCAGCGGAGTCAGGGCATCCTTAAACGCAGCACCGTCCGGGCTAGTCCATCCCTCCTGCCCGTCCTCCCCTGGGGAACAGAACCACAGGGAAACCCGCAGCTTGGACCCAGATCACAGTGTACTCCGAGCCTTCCGAGAGCTGCTTCCCCTCCCTGTTGCCCAGGGGAGGGACGAATGCCTCCCTGGGTGTGACCCAAGGTTTCCCTCCTCGTGTTCCATTATCTTGGCTCTGAGAGCATATGTCAAGTGAATTCCATGTCTCTGGCAGGTTATTACACACTGAATTAGTGTGGTGAAATAAAAACTATAATAAAGCTGTACTAGACCCTTAAATTGTTAAAATTTATTATAAAACGTGCATAGTTATTAACTGATTTTTGCCTGTGTGCGTTTGGCTGGCGCCCGAAGCCAGAGAAGATGAAAAGTGACTCTGTCAAAGGGAGGCCGAGAGTTGGCTCCTGGAATTCTCCAGAGAGTCCCAGTGGGGCAGCAAATTCACAGATTCACGGAGAGCACGGCTTGCCTCTTGCTGATGGCTGCTGCCGCCCCCACTCCCCCCCCGCCCCCCACCGCCCCAGCGGTGCCAAGGGCTCTCTGGGGCTTCAGGTCACAGTTCCACGGGAGGGCAGCCCATCTGTCCACTTCACAGGGGTCCTGGGGAGGCCGAGGGAGCCGTGGATGCTCCGGCCCGGCGTCTCACCATTGCTTACGCTCGGGAGGCCTGGGTTCTCCCCCCTCTTTAATCCTGGGATGGATGGAGAGCTGCTGCCTGTAGGCTCTATCGCATTCTCTTCTGCCATATCCTTAGGCGTTTCTTGAGAACCGAATCAAGAGGCCAAATTTCCCTCTGCTCAGCTAAGGTTTTTTCCCAGTGGTTCCATCACCACCTGTGCTGTCTGGGTCTTACATGCATTCTCCAGAAATGAGATGAGAGTGTTTTCTCTGCTGCTCAATTCTATGGGAAGCAGGAGGACAAGGTTTCCTCTGTTTCACAGAAAGATGCTCCCTTGAGACCTTAGGATGGAGTTGGGGATCCCTGATTCCCACGGTGCATTTTGAACCAACTCCCAGGTTTCTTTTCTAATTTTTGACTGCATCCATCAGCATGTGGGGCCTTAACCCCCCTGTAAGAACCATGCCCGCCTGCAGTGGAAGACAGTTTTGACCACGGGACCACTGGGGAAGTCCTCTAGGTTGCTGTCTTGATCCTGGCTCCAGCCCACTAAGAGGTGCTTTTGAGCTGATGGCGGCATCCTCATTGGTTTTTAGCCTTGGGTTCTTATTGCCACCTCAAGACCAGGTAGACTGTAAATTCACCTGAACCCAGAGATACCTCTGCCTGAGCAAAAGTGAAAAAGAAAAGCTCAGACTGCCAAGACTGAGAGTTTTCTTGCGTCTTTGCCACAGATCTCATCAACCCACTGTTTCTTTGTGGATTTCCACCCATAACATACCAGGAACCACATGCACCATCATGGAATACTGGGGGGGTTAGGCCCTGAGTTTAGGGGGCTCCCAGCTTTGCTATGATCTGTGTACTCCATGGTGAGCTGAAAAACCCAGGGCCAGTATGGGAGATCTCCTTGTTTTTACAGTCCCTCTGGGAGAAGTTTTCCTCCAGCCGTTTCTGTTTATTCCTGTGCGTATAACTGATGCCTAAGCCTCAGGGCTCACCCTCATATTAAGAGCCAGGGAGGCCCAGTGATAGCGTTTCTCCTTTCCTGTGGATATACTGCTGTTGTTGGGACATAAGTGTTGTGGAGTTTTTTTGATCTTAGGTCACTAAGACTGCCATTTGAGTGGGAAGCTGCAGGGGGCATATCCTATATGTTCAAGACTACTGAATGCTGGTGCAGATGGCTTCTCCCCTCTAGCCACTGATTTAGAGGAAAATGAAATTAGACTAGGAAAAATGTGAGACATCTAAGCTTCAGTGACTTTCTAACACTCCAAAACCTCCCTTTCCTTCCCTCTGCCCCATCAAAGCCTCAGGACAGTCCACGTGGGAAAGTAACAAATGTTTGGACTCAAACAAAGTGATGGCTTTATTCCTTTCCCACCTCCTCTTGGCATGGTTGTGTCAGCACAGAGGCGCTAACAAGATTACATGAATATGTAATAAAGTAAAATCTAGTTAGTTGATCAGCATCATCTCTTTGGCCAGGCAGAGTGATTTCCTGGTTTTAAAAGACAATGAAATTGCTGATGTGAGAGCTGGTCCCTGCTCAAGTCGGTCATAAAGTGGCCAACTGATGAGAGCCATGGTGCACTGCAGAAACCCCACGTTTAGGATCCGTTTATATCTTCATCACCTTGTTCCAGGAAGGACGCAAGGCAGTTTTGCAATGATGCATATCCAACTGCAAGACATAATTAAATTAAAAGATAAGTGGACAAAGAAAATAAGACAGGGAAAATAAGACAGCAAAAGCAAGAATGGAGCCAGGAATGAGGTTAGGACAGAAAATTCATGACATCAGATCCTGTGCATTTGCTAGAGGTGGAACTCTGGGGCAGCCCTGAACTTTTTCTGCTGGCCTACACAGAGAAGGAAGCCGACTTTAATAAAGACCCGTTATCCTTGCCATAAGAGCAAACCAACTGCTCAGAGAAGGGACAGCTATTCCTGTCACTGGAAAGAAAGTAAAGTGGAAGCTGCTCAGTCATGTCTGAGCTGTATAGTCCATGGAATTCTCCAGGCTAGAATACTGGAGTGGATAACCTTTCCCTTCTCCAGATCATCTTCCCCACCCAGGCACTGAACCCAGGTCTCCTGCGTTGCAGGTGGATTCTTTACCAACTGAGCTATCAGGGAAGCTGCTGCTGCTGCTGCTAAGTCACTTCAGTCGTGTCTGACTCTGTGTAACCCCATGGACTGCAGCCCACCAGGCTCCCCTATCCCTGGGATTCTCCAGGCAAGAACACTGGAATGGGTTGCCATTTCCTTCTCCAATGCGTGAAAATGAAAAGTGAAAGTGAAGTCACTCAGCCGTGTCCAACTCTTAGCGACCCTGTGGACTGCAGCCTACCAGGCTTCTCCATCCATAGGATTTTCCAGGCTAGAGTACTTGAGTGGGGTGCCATTGCCTTCTCTGTATCAGGGAAGAGGCAGAGAGAAATATTCCTCATGGGTCCTTAGAGAGAGGACATGGTGTAATACAAATTGCAGTGTCCTGCATGGCCTTACTGTCTATGTGGCAAAAAGTTTAATAGGGTTGACTCTTAGAACATTCCTCATGGTAGTGGGGATGGTTAGGGAGATAGAGCTGCCCCAAAACACCGTCTGGAGGTCTGACTCAATCAGAATTGAGATGATCTATGATAGGCTGCCTTCCCTTCAAGCCTTTTTGCATGATGATGATTCCAAGGCGTGGCATCGAGGCTGCCGCAGTGTTTAACAGGGCGCGTGTGTATGTGTGTGTGTGTGTGTGGTGTGTTTATGTGTTGGGAGGATGATAAAATGGGTGTGCTGAGGGTTTTACTTACCCCAAACCCTCAGCTTTGTCCCCATCATTTTTCATATTGAGATTCCTCATAACATATACTTGAAGCAAGGGTTTCCCCACCAGTCATGATAGTTTGAAAATCATGGTTTCGGAAAATGGCTTAACTTAATTTAATGGGCGGTTGTTTTCCAAATAGCGTGAGCACTGGGTGACGAATTTTGAGGTAATTCTCCTTGACAAGTAGTCGGAGGGCAGCTGCCCTGGGCGGCTGGTTGGGTACAATCCCATATGCTTTAACAGGTGGTGGAGCTGAAGGGGGCCCTGGAATCCTCTTAACAGAAACTGAGGAGGTGACCAGGCCACTTTCCTGAATAGAAGGCTATTGGCGATGCATCTGTGATGTACGGGCCGCTTTCTAACTGACTTCTCTTTGATTGGTTGGTGCCTGAGTAGCGTCCATTATGATTGGCCAGTGTTGTGCACTAGGCGTTGTTACTCCTTTTCAACATCATCCGGCCTGCAGCAGATCTGCAAAACTCTTCAAGGAGAATTTGGGGTGCCCTGTAGAGTCCAGACCAAGGGTCTAACAACTCCTCCAACTCTGACTCTGGAAGGAAAAACTTTAATCCAGAAAAAATGTAAACATCCACCTCAGTGATGAACCTCTCCATAAAAAAACCTGTTATATTTAACTTAAGACTGCATCATTTCCTCTGAAATAAACTGGCCACAAATTAAACTCGCAGGTCCCAGAGTGAGCTAATTTTATATACATATTTTTGACTCCAAGGCAGTTAAGTGATGAACAACGTTTTCTGAAAAAATGATGACACTGGGTTTCAGAGTAGCTGATCTACATACTTCTTTTTGGCAATAATTAGAGATCAAAGCCATTTGTCTGTAACAGCCACTACAAAGTCATGATCATAAAACCACGCCCTCTGTTCAAAGGAGAATAATGATCATTCTGTTCCCTGTTGGTGTTCAGTTCATCTAAGAGGGGCCTCAAGTTATAAAGAAAGAGAATAAAGAGGAAGAAATACAGTCCTCCTTTACATCATGTTCATATTTTGGGGTGCTTTCTATGCACCATTTGCTATTCTGGGTGCTGGATTAGAGCAAAGTACAGAACTGATAAGGTTCCCACACTTATAGGAGCTCATGTTCTAGTAAGGAGAAATGGACAATGAAAATTTAGCAAATATTTTCTTTTATGTCTTTAAGTCAGTTCCAGTATTTGAATCCACTTGAGGTTGGTGTCCATAAAGTAACTTTTCCCTTGAATTCAAGTCACATTTGCCTGTTAGTACGTCTGGTAATTTTCAACTGAGTCCTAGGCATTGTGAATGACACATGGCAGAGACTCTGGGTTCTGTTATGTGCATCTGAAGAGTATTGACTTGTTTGTCAGTTTGTTTTGGCAGGAAGTTAACTTGGCTGGACAGGAGCTAAAATGTCCGTTCCATTCTCTGAGGCTTAGTTGGGCTGCCTGCGTCTGCCCTGGGTGTATAGCTCCAGGTAAACCAGAGGTTCAGCTGAGTTATTAGGGATATTTGGGTCTCACTTTTGTGACTCTCCATTTTGGTTCATCCCTCTTACTTTTTAACTACTGTTGATTATCCGAACTCTTTCCTGTTTCCTTAAAAATCAGACTTCAGCTTCTAGCTTCACAGGGCACAGACAGGGGTTGCCTTCAGATGAAAACCGTAAAAATAGGAAATCTCTTTTCCCTCCCCCAAATATCAACTTTCTATCAGTTTCTTCCTGTTTTGGGTCACTCTCAGTGACTTTGAACATTGTCTTTTAGATATTGCCCAGAATTCATGATTGTTATTTGCAGGAGAGTTAGTCTTCTATGAGCTGCTCTGCAATTATTATAAGTAAACTTCCAAATTTAGCAAGTAGATAGATAGATAAGATCGTTTCAGATAGTGATAAAAGTGATGATGGAAAAAAAAATATGACAGAGTGTCTGGAGTGTGTATGTGGAGGGGGCACTTCACCTGAGTAATTGAGAAGAGCCTCTCTTAGGAGGTGACATTGAGCTGAGACCTGAATGATAAGAAGAAGCCAAATGTTCATGGATCTGGCATGAGCTCTCCAGAGGGAGCACTAGGTATACAGCTGCTTAGGCAAGAATGAGCTGGGTGTGCAGGAGAGGCGGGGATCAAGCAATGGAAACGAGAGAGCAGCAGTCAGAGGCTAGATCGCACAGAGGCTCGTAGCTCATGGTAGGGCACTGGCACTTCACTCTATGTATGACTGGAAATCACGGAGGATTTTTTGTTTTGTTTTTTGCTTTTGGTTGTGCTGGGTTTTCCTTGCGGTGTTTGGGGGCCTCTCTAGATGTGTGTGGGCTTAGTTGCCTTGCAGCACATGGGATCTTAGTTCCCCAACCAGGCATGAACCCATGTCCTCTATATTGGAAAGTAGTTTCTTAACCACTGGACTGCCAGGGAAGTCTTATCACGGAGGATTTTAAACAAGACAGCCTGTGCTCTATTTCATGCTTTCCAAAGATGGCTCTACTCTTTGGAGAACAGGCAGGAGTGGAAGCAGACAGCTCTGGTCATCTAGATCAGGAGGATGGAGGCTTGGGCAAGAGTAATGACCTACAAGAGGCCTCTGTCCCCATGGATGGTGGGCCCAGCAGTGGGGAATCTGGGAGAGCAGCAGGCACCAGGGTCAGTGCTGACCATAACTGGTCACTATCCCCAGAACAAAGACCTCGGTGAGGTTGTCAGAAGTGGTTCCTAAGACACCACTCCTGCAGTGATCAGTTCAGCCCAGTGGTCATAGCAGAACAGCCCTGTCTGGCTTTCTGGGAAATTCAGGCTCACAGTTTTTCAAGCAGAGAATCAGTAGCCATGATCTGGGCCAACAGCCTCATCGGAAACTGGACTGTGTCAGGCCCTCACCCGCTTCTGGTTCCTCTGCCCAGGTGAAGCTCTTCTATTCAGGCCAATGCGGTGCGGATTCAAGTCTGGACCTCCTATCCTGTTGTATATCCTTCCATTTCTAGAAGTCAATGGCAGAAAATCCCTCCTGGTTCCTGGCCCAAGTGGGGATACTAGTGCAGCCCAAAAGAGAAGCTCCCAACTGGGGCAGCAGCTCATCTTCAGGCTGAGTCATTTTCCTGCCTCTCATCTGGGCTCCTTGATGTGTTTGACTCTCTCCGAGGGCACCCTTGGAGGAGGAGCACCACCAGTTTTGATGACAGCGTCCTGAACCCAGCAGAGAGCATCTCTCTGGGCCGAGAGGGGCCATGGGAAGCCCAGATTTTGGACTCTGTGCATAGACAGGCCTGGATTCAAATCTGGGAGCCTGTCCTCAGCCACATTCTCTCACCCGCATTTATTCGTCTGTCAGCGGGATCAGGAATTCTTCCTGTTCCATGGGATGGCTGTGAGGAACAGAGGAGATACTGAATGAGGTGATAGTCTGCAAAGTGCTCAGCAAGATTGGTGCTAGGAAGTGCTCCATCAATGTTAGCAGCTTTAGTAGTGATGATACATATTCATTTCCATACTTCAGGATAGCCGACCCACCTGAGCAAGAAAGAATTCAGTGTCATGCAAACAAGAGTGGCCTGGAGATGTCCTCGAAATAGTGACCCATGAGGAGTACCACCGGGGGCTTGGCTCGAGGAAAGCAGTCCCTGGTAGAAACTTGACAGGAGGGGCCCTTAGTGAGATTGTGCAGGTGGATGGGCATGGCAGTCCGCTCTCTCTTTTTGTTGGCTGCATGTGGGATCTTAGTTCCCTGACCAGGGATCGAACTCCTGTGCCCTCTTTCTGAGATATTGCAGCAGTGCAGATGCTCCTGGGGGGATCATGTCAGTGAGGCCCGGAGCCTGAGGGTTCATCAAATCATCAGCAGTTGCCTCGTCCACGGGACAGAATCCTGAGAGATGGACCCAACCTCAGATCTGCCAGAATCCTGAGAACTAGGCATTTCATCTTGGACGGGCTTCAAGTTATAAAGATAAAAATAAAGTAATTCTTTGTTGGTCCAGGGGTTAAGAAGCAGGTTTTCAGTGCTGTGGATCCGGTCTCCATCTCCAGCTGGGGAACTAAGATCCCACAAAGTCACATGGCATGGCCAAAAATAAAGAGGTAGGAAATAAGAAGGATGACAAGAACAAGCCCGCTTTCTATTCATACTTTTAATAGGGGCCCATGGTTTGGAGGTGAGATGGTTCAGAAATGTTGGGTGGGTTTAGCTTGCCCAGAATTCATGGTCATACTTTAAAAGCACCGTCAGATTGAGGCACTAGAAGCATTAGCTCTCAATTCTAACGAATAGAAACTTTAAGATCCTCGAAAAATGGAAAAGCCTCAGATTTTATTGCTGCCCTACCGTCAAGCCTGTGTTTTAGGAGCCTGCTGGACAGAACAGGCTGGCCTTTACTACGCTTGAAGGTGGAGGAAGGGAAGCTCGAGAGGCTCCCCAGCGGAAGTGCCTTTTCAAATCTCACAAAACACGAGGTTTCAGCCTGGAATTCAGCATTGACAGAGTCATCCTGGGAGTTCTCCTGCTATGCAGCAGGAAGCCAGGCCTCTCCTGCTCCTTCTCTCAGGAGGGCACACATTTGAATGCAGGTATTTTTCAGGGTGGCAGAGTGGTAAAGAATCCACCTGCCAAGCAGGAGACACAGGTTAATCACTGGGTGGAGAAGATCCCCTGGAGAAGGAAATGGCAAGCCACTCCAGTATTCTTGCCGTGGACAGAGGAGCCTGGTGGACTACAGTCCATATGATCACAAAGAGTCAGACATGAGTTAGCAACTAAGCAATGATAACAACAAATTTTGCAGAGAAACTGTATTCTAAGATGGGAGGGCTCTTTCTAGGCCAAGGCCTTTCTGCAGAGCTTGTGTGTCCCCTGTAGGGAGGTAAGAATTGCTAACCTTCCCCAATGGCAGCTTCTCAGGGATCTTTGCAGGTGGCAGGGGGTCAGATTATCTGGAGAGAAGGAAGGACACCTCCTGCCTCTTCTGTGTGCAGCCCCTCACTCCCTGACTTGGGCTAGACTTTCTTTGGGGTGGTGGTTAAAGCAAAAAAGAAGAGTGCTGAAGGAAAATAAAGGAAGCATAAGTGTACAATGATGGGCATGATAGAAAGTGGGGAACTTGAAACCAGAGATTGAAAGACAAATAAAAGGAGCTAAAGAGAAAAGCACAAAATAGAAATGCAAACTGTGAATACCTGAACTCACAGTAAGATAGAGTGGTACAAATACAATGAAACTGATGAGAGTGGTGTCTGAGATAAAACCAATAAGACATGAAGTTAATGGGAAGGTTAAAAGAGAGGAAAAAGATGGGGATTCTCTGGTGGTCTCAGTTCAGTTCAGTTCAGTTGCTCAGTCATATCTGACCCTTTTCGACCCCATGGACTGCAGCACGCCAGGCTTCCTTGTCCTTCACCAGTTCCTGGAGCTTGCTCAAACTCATGGCCATTGAGTCAGTGATGCCATCCAAACCATCTCATCCTCTGTCGTCCCCTTCTCCTCCTGCCTTAAATTTTTCCCAGCATCAGGGTCTTTTCCTATCAATAAGTTCTTTGCATTAGGTGGCCAGTGTTGGAACTTCAGCTTCACCATTAGTCCTACCAATGAATATTCAGGACTGATTTCCTTTAGGATGGACTGGTTTGATTTTCTTGGAATCCAAGGGACTCTAAAGAGTCTTCTCCAACACCACAGTTCAAAAGCATCAATTCTTTGGCTCTCAGCTTTCTTTATGGTTCAACTCTCACATCCATATATAACTACTGGAAAACCATAGCTTTGATTAGATGGACCTTTGTTGGTCTAGTGGTGGTCTAGTGGTTAAGAATTCACCTTCCGATGCAGCGAGTGTGAGTTCAGCACCTGCTGCTATGTGCTGTGCTTCGTCACTCAGTCATGTCCAGCTCTTTGCAGCCCCATGGACTGCAGTCTGCCAGACTCTTCTTGTCCTTGTGGATTCTCCAGGCAGAAATACAGTAGTGGGTTGCCATGCCCTCTTCCAGGGGATCTTCCCAACCCAGGTGTTGTGCATTGCGAGCAGATTCTTTATACCATCTGAGCCACCAGGGAAGCGCTGGTAGGGGATCTAAGATCCTACATGCCTTGAAGACTTAACAAATTCAGTGAAACTTTAAAAATGGTCCACGTTTTTTAAAAAAAGGAACACGTTAAAAAGGTGGAGATTTACTTGAAAATCAGGAAGAAGAATTTAAAACATAAATGATAAATGTACATTGACATAGAATCTCACTGGCAGGGAATGTTTTAAGAAGCTGACCAAGAGCTTGATGCCCTGGCACTTGGTACTGGAAGCAGAGCTCTGTGGGGCTGATGGTCCCCTTAAGAGAGAGATCTGTGGGGCAGAGGATGGGAAGCAGGTTTATAATCAGCTGGGTCTCTGAGCAGAGTCCCTGTTGAAAGCATAGTGATGCTCAGGGGAGGAACCCAAAGCAGCCCAGGCCCCTGCAGCTTCTCAGTCTCCTGTAACAGCTGCGGGTAAAGGAGCCCTGGAACTCACATCTCCATCTGCAGTGACTGAGGCCTCTTGGGCAGCGTCCGCCTAGGGGAAAGCCAAAAGCTTGCCTGTCTGGGGCTGTAGGAGGCAGTGTTGCCTGCAGGGAATGGGGTGAGATTGGGGACTTATTTCATCCTAGCCTGGAGCACAGCCAGGATGGAGTGTGGTCATGTCTAAAACTTTTATGCCTGGCTATATCTTGCCTTCTTTTCCCCAACTGCTTGCTGGTTATGTCTTCATACAACCCTAAGGGTAGGCTTTGGGTCAGGATTAGGGTGATAGCGAGCTCCTCATCTCCATATCCACCCTAGGCATGCTGGGAAAATAGGGTGGGTCTTCAGGATGACTCCAGCACTATCTTGGAGGAAAGACTGGGTTCTGGAACACCAGTATCCCTGAAGTCAGGACTAAGAGGAGCAGTGCAGGAGATGTAAGAGACATAGGTTTGATCCCTGGGTTGGGAAGATCCCTTGGAGGAGGGCATGGCAACCCACTCCTATATTCTTGCCTGGAGAATCCCTTGGACAGAACAGCCTGGCAGGCTACAGTGCATGGGGTTGCAGAGTTGGACACGACCTGAAGTGACTTGGCACACACACACAGCACTGCCTAAACCCAGTCTAGAGGACTACCCAACACAACCCAGACATAAGCGCTGAGTTAAAGATGACCAGCAAATCCCCTGCCCAAAGGTACCACTGGGCACCATTGAAAAGACCAAGTGTTCTTTGGGATCTTCTTCCTCCCAGGTTCCTCTGTGGGTTGGGGTCTCACAAAGCGAAGTTATTAATACCATTTGGGGATGTGAAGAATCTGAACCACTAGGGGCCCATCCAGAGGAAATTGATCAGAAGAGTAGTAACCCCTGAGGACAGCTCTCTTACCTGGAGAGAGAATTGTTACCTCCAGACATGAGTATACATTGTGCCACGTGCCAGGGATACCCTGTAGGGTAGGGACTGCCATCATCCAGATCTCTGGGGTGGGAGTGGTGGGGACAACCCCACCAAAGATAAGGAATGGGGAAGAGCAGGCAGATAGAGAGGGGCTCTGCATAGAACTTGGAGACCCAGCGATCACTGTGATGGAGCCTAAGGTCCATACATCCCGGGGCAGACAGGATGACCCCCAGACCCATTGATGCGGCCCCCACAACCATGACTAATGGACACGAAGAGCTAATGGACTCCTCTCCATTCTTCAAACCTCTGCCAACACTGCCACCAAGAATAACAGGCACTTAGAAACTAATTATACATCTGGACAAATCTGTCTCAGTCTACTGGATTGAACATAATCATATTAAAATGTAATGAATACATTCAAACACACAGTGGAACCAGTGCCAGCAGGGGAGGCTGGCAGCTAAGAGCGCGGGGCTTGCGGAGCCTGGGGCTGTGACACGCAGGAGCGACACCCCCGCAGACCTGCTGCTACGGTCCTTGTCACTCTAGTTTAGGTCCTCATCTCCTGACTCCTGCCGATGTCTTGTCCACACAAACTGTGGGTGGTTCTGACCCTGACTTTGTTGTCTGGTGTTTAATCTTTGTCTCGGTTGGGTTAGAGAAGTGGAGCGGGGGTTGCAGGGTGTTTTTAGTGTACTGGTGACCACAGCCCTCAACTCTTTGGGCAGCCAAATTTGCTGGGAAGGTGGGTATGTGCCTGATAAGTCACTTCAGTCTTGTCTGACTCTTTGTGACGCTATGGACAGTAGCTGGCCAGGCTCCCCTGTCCATGGGATTCTCCAGGCAAGAACACTGGAGTGGGTTGCCATGCCCTCCTCCAAGCGATCTTCTCGACCCAGGGACCGAACCCATGTCTCTTATGTCTTCTGCATTGGCAAGTGGGTTCTTTACCACTAGCGCCACCTGGAAAGGTGGGTGGAAGACATCAGACAGCACGGGTGCTTCCCGAACCCTGGCCTCCAGATCCAGTCTGGACCCCTTCAACTGTACTCTTGGAGCATACTCCTGCACCCCGCTTTGATGAAGATTCAGGCCTCTCCTGGGAATCCCTGAGAAGCTGAGCCCCTTCCAGCAGCTGACCCAGCACCTGAAGCGTGTTTTGGGCCCTGGACCAATGCTTTGAGCTCCCTGCGGCTTCTTGCTGCCACCCTGCACTTCCATACCTCCTGAATAAGCCAGCCCAGCCCAGTCTTCAGCTGGGTGTGGACTTCCAGGGCAAGGCTTGGAAAGTGTCAATGGTGGGGTGAAAGGGCCCATGTAGGCATCAATATTAAGCTGTGAAAGAAGAGCACTACAGCATGGAAGGAAATTTAAGTTGGGGGCCAAGGCTGTCAGTTTCTGTGCTGCCTTTTGATGGAGAATCCTGGACCCCAGGGGATACATCAGAGGCGGGCATCAGGCTGAGTACTGTTGAAGGAGGCCACAGGTGAGAGCTCGACTGCACCACCCAGCTGGGTCGCCATGGGGAGGCCAGTGACCCACTTTGTGCCCTGCAGCCAGACATTCTGTCCAAGGCCTCTTCCCACCTCCTGGGCTCCCAGTCACTGCCCTGGCTTCCAGAACTTCCCAGGAACTGCTTCTAAAATGAGATTGTGAACTAGTGGCTCCCAGGGCCAGAGCCAGCTCACAGATAGTGTTAGGTAAAAGACCAGGACACCAAAAAAGTGTCTAACAGGCTTTTTAATGGCGAAGCACTCCCGGGCGGGGTTCCTGGACCGAACAAAGCAGATCAAGGAAGTCCGTGCCCGGACCGCGTTGGGTGGTTTTTATACATTCATTGCAAGGATGGTCAGGCTAGATGGACGGGGGTTCAGATAGGTCACCAGGCCGAGGCGTCGAGGGCTGACAGGTCCTTCTACGTGGCTTGGGTGGGGCAGCTTTAGCTGGTGAAGTGTGTGCTGTCATTGGTCCCCGGGATCTGGGAGGTTCCTTCCGTTAGGGACTTCCCCCGCCAGTGGGAGGGAGAGGAGGAGTGGCCCATCATGGCCCCCGGGGTCTGGCCTTACATTCTGACCCTTTTGATAGGATAAGGGGCGCCGTTATTGCTCTGGCTACTTCCTGCTGAACTGGGGCATCGCTGGGGCTGAGGGTCATGCTCGGTCCCGGTGAACTTTAGGGGGCCTCAGGGTCTCTGGACGGGAGCTCGGAGTATTCAGCCACCATCAGCATCTGTCCAGTAGCCGTCTGGGTCAGCTCCCTGACCCTCCAGAGGATGATCTGAAAAATACAAGGTCTTATCGACAGGATGAGGAACAAGGCTATGAGGGGTCTGAAAAATGGGAGAAGCCATTTTGCCCAAGATGACTTTCACCATCCCGAGAAATCGAAACCGTCTGACTCGGCCTGTCCAAGTGATGCTCTTGCTCAGCTCTCGGACCTTGTTCTGAACTATCCTCGAGGCATTAACGAAAAAACAAGTCTTCCCTTAGGAACTGACAGGTTCCCCCTTTTCCAGCCATTAGCAGGTCTAGGGCCCTTTGATTTTGGAGAGCCGCTGCTGCCAGAGAGGTTGTCTGGGTTTGTAATGCCACTAGGGGATCTGCCACCTTGTCCAGGTCTCAATTGCCATTGTTGTTGTTTGGTGTTTTGTCTTTTTTTTTTTTTTTAAAGAAATGCACTTGTTTTATTTATTTAATTTTTGCTTGCACCCCACAACCTGTGGCACCTGATTTCGCTGGCCAGGGTTTAAACCTGAGTCTCCCACATTGATGGCAGAGTTTTAACCACTGGACTGCCAGGGAAGCCCCAGGTGCTTGGTTTTGTGTTGTTGCATTTTTTAAATTTTGTTGTTTTCTCATAAAGTGTTTTAAAGCTTTGAAGTAACTGCCAGCCCTTAAAAATCAATCAATTTATTGTTTATCCAGATTTCTGGCTTCTCTTTAAACATACATCCAGCCATGCTGGGCCAGAGTCCCTCACACCATAGTTGGCCAGGAGTTGTGGCCACCCCTTTGGACAAGGTGAACCGCTCCCCTGTGGTCACCCATTACTTGACACTGGCTGCTTTGCCTCCCTGTTACTGCCCAGTCCCTGAAGACTTTAAAGTCACCATCCCCCATCTCATAATAAGAAGGAAATAATATTGATGAATCAACAGTGGGTCACACACTACAATGAATTAGATTCTAGTGCCCTAGAAAGGAGAAGGATGCTAACCTTCTGTATTAGTCAGCTTGGGCTGCATAACAAAGTACCACCGACTGGGTGGCCTAAACAACATTTATTTCCTCATAGTTCTGGAGGCTGGAAGTCTGAGATCAGGGTGCCAGTATGGTCAGCTTCTAGTGACGGCTCTCTTCCTGACTTGGAGATGTCCACCTTCTCAAATGGCAGAGAGAGACAGAAAGAGAAAGAGATAGATCACTTCCTCTTCTTTCTTTCTTTTTTATTTTGGAGAGGACCATCTTTAAAGTCTTCACTAAATCTGTTACAATAATGTTTCTGTTTTTGTTTGTTTGTTTGTTTTGTTTTATGTTTTGGTGTTTTGGCTGTGAGGCATGTTGGATCTTAGCTCCCTGATCAGGGATTGAACCCTTATCCCCTGAACTGGAAGGTGAAGTTTTAACCACTGGACCACCAGGGACATCCTCCCTTCCTCTTCTCTTAAAACCACAGTTCTGTTGCGTTAGGACCTTTCCCTTATGACCTCATTTAACCTTGATTACTCTTTTAAAGGCCTGTCTCATATATGGTCACGTTGAGGGTTAGGGCTGCAGTGCATGAATTTGAAGGGGACACAGTTACAGTCTACAGCGCACCTGGAATTAAGGATACACATTTGGAGGCAAGAGAGCAGTCACAGGGATGGGAAATTAAATGACGAATGGAGTCTCAGGCCACCCAGGCATGTCACAAAACTGGAAAGAGCTGCTTGTGAAAGATACCAGGAAGGCTGAGGGCAGGGAGCACACTGAGCCACGTGTTGGCAGTTTACCTTCAGTTCAGTTTGGTTCAGTTGCTCAGTCGTGTCCGACTCTTTGCGACCTCATGAATCGCAGCACACCAGGCCTCCCTGTCCATCACCAACTCCCGGAGTTCACTCAGACTCACATCCATCAAGTCAGCGATGCCATCCAGCCATCTCATCCTCTGTCGTCCCCTTCTCCTCCTGCCCCCAATCCCTCCCAGCATCAGAGTCTTTTCCAATGAGTCAACTCTTCGCATGAGGTGGCCAAAGTACTGGAGTTTCAGCTTTAGCATCATTCCTTCCAAAGAAATCCCAGGGCTGATCTCCTTCAGAATGGACTGGTTGGATCTCCTTGCAGTCCAAGGGACTCTCAAGAGTCTTCTCCAACACCACAGTCCAAAAGCATCAATTCTTTGGCACTCAGCCTTCTTCACAGTCCAACTCTCACATCCATACATGACCACAGGAAAACAAGGGACTCTCAAGAGTCTTCTCCAACACCACAGTTCAAAAGCATCAATTCTTCGGCGCTCAGCCTTCTTCACAGTCCAACTCTCACATCCATGCATGACCACAGGAAAAACCATAGCCTTGACTAGATGGACCTTAGTCGGCAAAGTAATGTCTCTGCTTTTGAATATACTATCTAGGTTGGCCATAATTTTTCTTCCAAGGAGTAAGCATCTTTTAATTTCATGGTGCAATCACCATCTGCAGTGATTTTGGAGCCCCCCAAAATAGTCTGACACTGTTTCCACTGTTTCCCTATTTATTTCCCATGAAGTGATGGGACCTGATGCCATGATCCTTGGATGTTTCCAGATCCTGCTCTTCTTTCATATCTCTGGAAAGTTTTAAGCTCCTATATTGGGATGAGGGTGCTTGCAGTGGGGGGTTCTGGGAAGGTGGTCTGAGCGTCCTTCTACTGCCTGGTGCAAGAGCTCCTGGGCTTGCATCAGGAAGGCCTCTGGCCTGAGAGAGAAGCTGTGTGACCTTTAGAAATGGATTGACCTCTCTGAGTTTCAGTCTCCCCAGTTGTGAACTTGGGGGTGGAGGGACCAGATTGGTCCCTTTCTCTGGTTGCATGTTTGATTTTAGCACATAATTTCTAAAAAAAAATGATTTAGGTTTGGCTGCACTTGGTCTTTGAGGCTATGCACAGGCTTCCTCTGGTTGCGGCGCACGGGCTTCTCACTCTGGGGGCTTCTCACTCTGGGGGCTTCTCTTGTTGCGGAGCACCGCCTGTATGGTGCAGGCTCAGTAGTTGTGGCACACAGGCTTAGCTGCCCTGCAGCATGTGGGGTCATCCCGGATCAAGGATCTAATCCATGTTCCCAGCATCGGCAGGTGGGTTTTTAACCACTGGACCACCAGGGAAGTCCCTTTAGCACATAATTTTAAGCCCTTGTTAAGGACCCAGTTCTGAGTGGGCATACAAAATGGGTGGTCTGGCCCCAGTCCCACCATAGGCTGTCCCGGGCCTTCTGCTAAACTCCCTGATCGCTCATCCTTCCACAGTCTGACTCCAGCCCATGAGTCAGCTTCCTACCTCACTGCTCCCCACCTGGCGAGGGCGATGAGAAGATGTATTAGCTGATAATTAAGTTATTAGCTGCCAAAGCTTCATTGCTCTCAGGAGTATTTTAATTTTAACAAGGGACTCTTAAAAACAAAAAGCCTTAGAGACAGCAAAGACATGCTGGAAGCAAAAGGGAGGAGTGTGTGTGTGTGTGTGTGTGTGTGTGTGTGTGTGCGCACATGTGTAGCGGAATCTGGTTCTGTAACCTCTGTCAGTATTCCCCAGCAGTGAAGAAGCAGACGCTGACAGCTGTCCATGCATGAGGCAGCCCCCAGATCTGAAGGTGGGACTGCTCTGCTCTGGGGTCTGGGTGCCAGCCTGCATGGCCTTCATGGAACATTCTCAGGAAGCTGGCAGGAGCAGGACCAGCTGTGTGCAGGAGACAAGTGGATAAACATTGTCCTGTAGGGAAAGCCAGGCCTGGACTGTAGCCTGTATGATCTGGGAGTTTTTTGTTGTTGTTGTTGTTGTTGTTGTTGTTGCGGAGAGGGAGAAAGAGGGATCCTCCAGGGAGAGCTGAGGACACTGGGTTTTCCTCTGTCGCATGGTTGACTGGCTCTGGAAAATTTTCTTGGTGATGAGGACAAATGACTTTGACAAAGGCCAGGGGTTTCATGCAGAATGTGGGATATGTTTGCTATTCCAGTTTGTTTATTCTAGTGCAGGTTCAGTGGGGCAGGGATGGGAAAGAGGGGCCGGTTGTCACCTCATCCAATGTCTGGCCCTGAAGGAGGGGCACTGAAAGCAAAGGGCATGGCAGGCCCAGCGGTGCTGCAGGTGACAGCTGGGGCCCCTTTGTGCCAGGGTGGGGTCCAGGAGGCAGGCAGCACTTTGGGCACGGATTTGGGATTCATCTCAGTACCTTCCATTGTCCTTAGACAATGAAACTCCACAGTGCCCTGGTCCTAGCTGGGAGCCTGGGGAACCCAGGCTGAGCCTCATCCCGGTGAGTGGACCAGGGTGGAGCAGTGAACGCACCAGGGCCCACCCTAGCATTCACGACAGGATGCTGAGAACCTGAAAGCAGAGAGCACCGGCCCCTGATGTTCTTGACGTGCTTGAGGGGCAGGATGTGCAGTGTTTGCCAACCATGTTCAGGCTACGGCACGTGTAAGAAGTGACAGCATATGTACAGAGCGCTAGATAAAGAGAGGAGCTGCTGGTGACAGAGCGACCCTGCCAGGATGCTCTGGGGGCCCTGCTGGGGGCTGGGGGAGCACTGCTAAGTAGGCAGCTTGGGTGAGGAGCAATGTGTGGAGTACAGCTTGCCGTTCTGCCCACCTCTGGGTCTCGGTTTTTTCATCTCTAAAATGGGGACAGTATTAATCTTAGCACCTGCCTCATCAGGATATTATGGGGATTAAATGAGTAAATTCATGTAAAGCTCCTCAAAGTATGCCTGGCACGGAGTAAGTGTTCAATTTGTGTAATGATTATTAGCTGTTTCATCCGATTCAAGATGACAGTGATTGTACCTTGATTTCAGAACTGTTACAACATGAAATAATTAGTCTTGGAACTGATGATAGATAGAACCAGCTGGTGTTGATGATGAGGGGATCAGGGCAAAGGGGGCCTGCCTACAGGGAAGCCCGAGACCACACAGCCAGCAGGGCACCATCTGACTTTGAGACGCTTCAGGTCCCATGTCCTAGGGTCAGAGGATGGATGTGAGGCTCAGTCACCCAGGGCCGGAGCGAGAGTAAGGTGGTGAGGGAACAGCATGTGGTCCCAGCAGAGTAACTGGGCCCAAGAGGCTGGGGCTGGTGAAATCCAAGTCTTGCTGAGGCTACTGGCCTGGGGGAAGAGACATTCTGCCTGTTGTCCTTGGACCTTGAGCAGGACTGAGCCTCCTAGGGCCTTCAAAGAGGCAGGAGATAGATGTTGCCTCCTATTGTGCTGTCCCATGCAAGACTCTCTGGTTATGTTAATATCCTGGTACTATGAAGTAAGGCTCACAATTTACTTCACTTTACTATTTTAGTAACAACTTACTTGCCATTTACCTTAGAACCAATGATGACACTTTATTGTGTAGAGATTCCACATTTGAAAACAATTGCTGTAACAATGCCAGGGACCAAGGGAGCAACTATGATTACAGAAGTTAGAGCCATTGTTATAGGCTAGTGTGAACAGGCGGAGAAGGCGATGGCACCCCACTCCAGTGCTCTTGCCTGGAAACTCCCGTGGACGGAGGAGCCTGGTGGGCTGCAGTCCACGGGGTCACTGAGTCAGACACGACTGAGCGACTTCACTTTCACTTTTCACTTTCATGCATTGGAGAAGGAAATGGCAACCCACTCCAGTGTTCTTGCCTGGAGAATCCCAGGGATGGCAGAGCCCAATGGGCTGCTGTCTGTGGGGTTGCACAGAGTCCGACACGACTGAAGCAACTTAGCAGCAGCAGTAGCAGTGTGAGCAGGGGTGGATTGTTTGACATATTACAGCATATCCTATAGATTACTGACTTGATAGTGTCTGGCATTCATTCAACAAACGTTTACTAGATGTCTGCTGATGCCAAGCTCTGAGCATTCTCGTAGGGACAAGGCTGAGTAATGATATCCTACCCAGCCCAAGAAAGCTGAGAAGAGACCCCTGTCTTGCGCCCTGGTTTCTAAATATTTACTTGTTTAGTTATTTGGGTGCATTAGGTCTTAGTTGCCGCATGTGGGATCTTTTGTTGTGGCGCATGGACTCTTTAGTGGTAGGTCTGGGGCTCCGTAGTTGTGGTGTGCAGACTCAGCTGCTCTGCGGTTTGTGGGATCTTAGTCCCCTGACCCAGAGAAGGCGATGGCACCCCACTCCAGCACTCTTGCCTGGAAAATCCCATGGACGGAGGAGCCTGGTGGGCTGCAGTCCATGGGTCGTGAAGAGTCGGACACGACTGAGCGACTTCACTTTCACTTTCCACTTTCATGCATTGAAGAAGGAAATGGCAACCCACTCCAGTGTTCTTGCCTGGAGAATCCCAGGGATGGGGCAGCCTGGTGGGCTGCCGTCCGTGGGGTCGCAGAGAGTCGACAGGACTGAAGTGATTTAGCAGTCCCCTGACCAGGGATTGAAACCATGCCCTCTTTGCAAGGCAGATCCTAAAGCACTGGACCACCAGGGAAGTCCTTGAGCCCTAGTCTCTAACCTGGCTTCCCCACCCCCATAACCACTCATCTTAGCAGAAGCTGTTAAGTGTCAGTCCCACTTGAATGCAGAACTGACCTTATGTGTCCAGAGTGTATTTCTTTTCCTTTAAGACCCACAAGATACCATGCTCAGATCCAGATCCACCAGGCTCTGTTCCCAATCATTTGAAAACTATGGAAAGTTTCAAATATACACCAAATTAAGAGAGACTAGTATAATGAAGCTAATGTGTCCAAACACAGACTTCAGTAATTACTGATGTTCTTTCAATCTTGTTTTATTTTTCTTCTTATAACATATAATTTATATGTAAAAACTTCATTATGTATCTCTTAAAAGATAAAGTTGCCTTTTACTTACTACAGCTGAAACACTACTGTCAGTCCCAACAGAATGAACAGTTCTTCCTATCGTCTCTGTGTTCTGTTTTCCCTGTTGCTTCAGTTATGTGCGTGCATTTGTCCTGAGTTGCTTCAGTTGTGTCCAACTCTGTGGGACCCTGTGGACTGTGGCCCGCCAGGCTCCTCTGTCCCTGGGTGTTCTCTAGGCAAGAACACTGGACTGTGTGGCCATGCCCTCCACGTCTCTGTGTTCTGTTTTCCCTGTTGCTTCAGTTATGTGCGTGCATTTGTCCTGAGTTGCTTCAGTTGTGTCCAACTCTGTGGGACCCTGTGGACTGTGGCCCGCCAGGCTCCTCTGTCCCTGGGTGTTCTCTAGGCAAGAACACTGGACTGTGTGGCCATGCCCTCCACGCCCCCCATGCTCTGGCAGGCACCGCCTGGGAAGCTGCCTTAGTTATGTACTTTATTCACATCCAGATTCAAACTGGGTCTGCATGTTACAGTTAGTTGATAGTTCTGTTCAGTATCTTTTAATCCATCATCGTTGCCCTCTTTTCTTTCCATACCATGAATTTGTTACAGAAATGGTATAATTTCCCCATGAACTTCCCACATTCTGGTTTTAGCTTCCTCTATCCTCACGTGTTGTTGAACATTATTTCTCTACGCTCTTGTGACCTTCTGTTTGTAACTGAGGGCTTGATTAGGTTCGTATTCTATTCTTTATATGAAGAACACTTTTAGGTCATGCCATGCACTTTCTCTTGCCTCACATCAGAAGACACTTCATGTCTGGTTGTCCTGCTTTGTTGATGTTAATTAAGGTTAAGGTTCTGTCAGCCTGATTCATCCATGATCAAGTTCATGATCAGTCTTACACCTAATGATGTAGTAGCCATTGATGATGATTCCCTAGAGTTATTACTTCATTTGAGGTGATAAAATGTGATGTTCTCATTCTATCATTCTTTCTTAATTTCTTAGCTCTGATTCCTCACTAAAGAAGAACTTTGTCTCATAATACAGTCTACATAGAAAAGGTAGAGTCATTGCTTCTTTCATTTATCATTTTTAAAATAATTAGTTGGTGCCTCAGCAGTTTCATTCATAACAATTTTCAAGATAACAAATTTCCCCACATCTGGCCATTGGACATTTCTTCAAATTTGTTCCCCTGTCAGTTGGCATCACTGGGAGTTTTCCTGTATTCAGCTTAGATAAGAAGTCCCAGGCTGAGTTTTTACATTTCATCCCCTGGAGCTGATTACTTAACATCTAGAAATGGTATTTAGAGAACACAGTCCTGCTAATGGTGTCCATTAAAGCTTTTATAGAGACAAAACTGGGACCTACATTATCTTGAAAAAGAAAAAGAAATCCTGCATTCATACTAATACTCTTATTCAAATTACATTTCAGGGTTTTTATTTTGCTTTAAAATTTTATATTTATGTTTCTTTTCTCTAACACTGAAAATCTTGATTCCTAATGACATTAGTTACATACACTTTCTCTAGGGTTGTTTTTGTTTGTTTTTGTCCTTAGGATATGTGTCAGTTGGAATTTAGAGTCATTTAAAGTCAAA